>PVIY010008454.1:0-76935 GCA_004026745.1 Myrmecophaga tridactyla | reverse complement strand
GTCCTCCAGTTCGCTAATCCTATGTTCTGCCTCTCGAAATCTACCATTATAGGTTTCCATTGTTTTTTTCATCTCTTCTACCGTGCCTTTCATTCCCATAAGTTCTGTGATTTGTTTTTTCTGACTTTCGATTTCTTCTTTTTGTTCATTCCTTGCCTTCTTTATATCCTCCCTCAATTCATTGATTTGGTTTTTGATGAGGTTTTCCATGTCTATTTGTATATTTTGAATTAATTGTTTCAGCTCCTGTATCTCATTTGAATTGTTGGTTTGTTCCTTTGACTGGGGCATATCTTCAATTTTCCTAGTGTGATTTGTTATTTTTTGCTGGCCTCTAGGCATTTAATTACCTTAATTAGTTTATTCTGGAGATTGCTTTCACTTCTTTTACCTAAGGTTTCCTTGCTGGATGAATTTGTTGTCTCTCTGTTCTTTGTCATTCAGTTCAGCTTTTTCTGGGCCTCTAGCTTAGGTTTTGTTTAACAGAGGAGAATTTTTAAGTTCTTGTTTTCTTGTTTCTTGCCCTGCTTGTATGGTACCTTTTTCCCCCCACCCTTAGGAGGGTCTACTTAGGTATTATAGACCTCAGCCAGATTTTCCCAGACCAAGCTGGCCTCCTATCAGGAGGAAAGAGTTACCTGCGTCGGTTTTCCCTGAGGGTGAGACCCAGCAGGTTGACAGACTTTCCTGTGAAGTCTCAGGGCTCTGTTTTTCTTATCCTGCCCAGTATATGGTGCTTTTCTGCCTGCAGGTCCCACCAGCACAAGATGATGTGGTACCTTTAACTTTGGCAGACTCTCCCTGCTGGGGAGGCGGCGGAGACAGAGGAGAGGCTGTAGGCTGGTTTTAATGACTTCAAATTACCAAACCCTGTGTCTGAATTCCTTGAGGGAGGGAATCCACCTGAGTTGGGCTTCACCCCTCCCCTGGGGAAGGCAAGGCTCCAGACAAGCCCTCAAATGAGCTTGTTCCTGCCTATGCCTGGGGCAGTTGCAGCCTGAGAAGCCCTGCCGCTGCACCCAAAGGCAATCAAGCCTTTGTAGAAACACAGCCACAAAAACCTCTGTTTCCTTTTTTTTTTTTCTTTTTCCGTCAGCCCTACCCCCTTGGCGCCGGGGCAAAAATGAGCGACCTCTGCTTTGACCAGGTTCACCTGAGCTGGGGGCCTATTTTTAGTAGTCAGAATTTGTTAATTAATTCCACAGTTGGCGGTTGGTTGGGCTCAGTGCCTGCTGCTGGTAAAGTCTCTTTCCTTTCCCCTCTGGGAAGCAGCCTGTGGGGGAGGGGCACCGGCCGCCGTGGCTTGGGGAACTCATGGTTCTGGGGGTGCTTGCAGCCGGTCGAGCTGGTCCATACTAGGGTACGCTGTGTGTCCCGTCATTGACGTGGCCCCAGGAGCTGTTCTGTACTGTCTCTGGTTATTTAGTAGTTGTTCTGGAGGACGAACTAAAACACACACATTGCTAAGCCGCCGACTTGGCCCGAAAGTCGTCTCTTTTTACTTTCTTGAGAAAATTTTTTGATGCACAAAATTTTGAGGAGTTCCCATTTATTTATTTATTTATTTATTTCAATGCTTGTGCTTTGGGTGTAAGGTCCAGGAAACCTCCTCCTAGTATATATTTATAAGATATTTCCCTACATTTTCTTCTAACATTTTCATGGTCTTTGATCCTTTTGAGTTAATTTTTGTATAGGGTGTGAGATACGGATCCTCTTTCATTCTTTTGCATATGGATATCCAGTTCTCTGGGCACCATTTATTGAAGAGACTGTTCTGTCCCAATTGAGTTGGCTTGACTGCCTTATCAAAGATCAATTGTCCATAGATGAGAGGGTACATATGACTTTTGAGTTGTGCTTTTATCATGTTGGTTTCAAGCATACTCACTGGGAATGGGGAATGAGAAAGGAACTCAAATGGGAGAATCAGCTTCTGCAGTGGGGACCAAACCTGGCCAGGGAAAACCATTACTGTCAGCTGTTCCTGGAGCGGCATGCGCAATGCCTACAAGGAGTGCAGGTGCTGGAATGGAATGGAAGGAGATGAGCTCGGCATGAGAATGCCCTCCCAGCAGCCAGGAGGGAAGGTGTTGGGTACCAGAGTTGGTCCTGTGTGTGACCGTCGGCATCCTGCAGTGTGGGTTTGCTCTGAGGAGGCACGCAACTCGGGGCAGTAAGTGATGGAGGAAGAAGGCACTGACCAACAAGACCAGCTGCACCTCAAGTTGTACACCCTCTCACCTCCCAAAGATGCTCCCTGTGCCCCATTGTTAGCTGTGGTGGAAGGAGCATGGGGTTGTGGTGTCAGAATGGTTGGGGACCCCAGGTCTCCCATACCTGAATTTTGTGATGTTGGGCCATCGTGGGTGTGTGTCGTCCCTGTGAAGGGGACGTTAACCCAGGGGTTTGAGGGTGGATCAGAGCCCTCGTGAACTAGCATGTGTTACCCACCATCGTTGTCCTGTTTCTCTTCAGGCAGTGGGAGGGAGTGCAAATCGATGCATTCACTTTGGAAAACAGTTTGGCATGCGTGCCTAAAGTTCGGCATTCACGTACTGTACCATCCATTCACATACCTGACAGCCCAGCTGATGTCACTTCTCGGCATATTCCTGGCACTGACTCCTGGACATCAGGAGATATGTGCAGGAATGTTCATAGCCGCTCTGCTCACAGCAGCATGACCCTGGAAGCAGCCCAGATGCCCTTCGAGGGGGAATGGCTGAATACACCAAGGCATATTCGCACAATGGCGTATTATCCAGCTGTCCAAACAGATTATCTACAGCACACAATTACGTAGATGAATTTTATCAATATAATAAATATTAAGCAAAAATAACACGTTCCCAGAGATTCCATATAGTATCCTTTTTTAATAAAGTTAAAAGCAACTAAGATAAATGTCCTCTTGAGGACTCTTAAATGTCCTGTTGAGGAATCTTTACAGATGCCATAATTGATATAAAAAAGAGGAGCAAAAGAACATGCACTTCTGATTCAAGCTGATGGAATCTTGAATGGGAGGCGGCGGGGGGACAAGTTGGGCGGCACCATCTGGTTAGATGTAGGTTATCGTAGAGGTCCCAGCCTTTGTTTTGGGTGGCGGGTTTGCAGGTCGTTGTTACATTATGAAACGTAACTAAATACGTTGAAATAGGCCATGTGTGAACCAAAGATGAGGGCCATGAGCCAAGGGTTATGATGCATAATTAACCCAGTTCCGTACGTGTAAGGTCAGCACAGGTGCCCCCCACCTGAGTTAGATTTAGCAAAGACTGGGATGGCCGAGCACAGGCTGGGGGTGGGGTCCTCAGAGCCAGCCCCACTGTGGTGGGTCTTCTCCGTAGGTACCCTTCCCGCCATGCTTCCCTGTCCTCACCGCCTGCCGTGGAGCACCTGCTGCCGTGTGACCTTTGCCTGCTGAGCCTGACTCTTTAACCCCTCTTTCCTGTCGCTGTCGTTATATATGGTCTTACCCACTGATTGTTTGCACATGTGCGTGTATCTTTCTAACCAGTGCAGGAGTTGTACGGTATCTTCTCTCACGTGGCAGGTTACTGGCCAACTCTGTGTCTATTCTCCCCTTCCTCTCAGCCTCCTCTGCAGCTAGGCCTGGTCCTGTGGCCAAGGGAAAGGCAAGCTTTGGTGTCAACTGTGCTTCTGGGAGACCTTCCTAACAGGTGGTGGCTGGCCTCTTCCTTGGCCTCCTTCCTCTTGCCCAGAAGGCTGCAGCCTCCATGGGGGTTGAGGAGACAGAAGGAACCCAGGTCCCTGGTGGCTCTAGCTTTGGTCTGCCGCTCTTTCCGTACACGAACCTTGTGATGGTTGCTCTTTCTCAGGTTACTCATGGGTGGGCCTAATTCTCAGTGATGCATGTTGTACCCCCAGGGTTCTTAGTACTGCTAGGTGGGTACCAGCTGTACCACAAATCCCATAAAAAAGGCTGGTGAATCTCATGTGGGCATCTAGACTCTCTGGGGCCGTCTGAATTCAACAGGGGAGCTGGAGACCAAGGAACAGGCATGGGTCCCACTCATCCCCCCACCTGTGACCCTGGGTGAGTGGTGTAACCCCCTGAACTCCAGTTGCTCATTAGTTAGCTGAGGTAATAAACCTGTGTGCCGACTACAGCGTTCTGCAGCATCCTGATGGCCAGCCCCTCTGCACCGCCTGCGCCAGGCCCTCGTGCACATGGGCTTCCGGCGAGCTCAAGGGTCCCACTGCGCCAAGCAGGACGGCTTCACAGGAATGGACTCGTGGGCCCCATGGAAGGTACCCTGTTCCCCGCCTGCTGCTACCAGTCCTTAGTGCTCAGAGCGGATGGTCTGAGATAAAATGAGCCTGGTTTTCAGGTGGGGCAGGTCTGCCTCATGCTTTGTACTTCATCCTAGCTTTGGTTTCTCCAAGGCCTGGGTGGCCATGGGGTGAGAACCCCTCTGTAGAGGACATAAGGGCGGTGCCGGGGTAGAGGAGCGGCCTCTTTGGTTGGCGTGGAGCTGAAGCAACTGGACTATTCAAAGCAGTTCTCATGATGCCAGGCTTCCTAGGGGCTGGGAGAGCGACAGGAACCTGGCAGCATTGTCTTTGGAAGGTGGGGAGTGGATGCCTTTGCGATGTGCCTGGGGACCTGCCTGGGATATCCAAGAGCATGCACTGCCAGCCAAGCTGGTGCCCCCACCTTACCTTGGGGTACGTGGTCCCCGGCCTCAACAGCTTCCTTACATCCCTCCCTTTGGGCCGACAAACGGGTTTTAGGATGACGGGCTGCCAGATTTCTGGCATTCCTTCTCTCTCTGCATTCATTCAGGAAGCATTAATTTAGAGCCTCCCCGATGACTGAGCTCGCTGGCGAAGGCAGGGGTTGTGTCTCCACTCACCATGACATCCCCGACTTCTAGCCCACTACCTGGAACAGAGCAGGTGCTCAACAAGTACGCTGGAGCAAATGAACGAACATGTAAGCAAGACAGCATGTGCATTTACAAAGCACAGAGCACTGTGAGGTCGGGGAGACAGATGCAAAGTACTTCCCCTGCAAGCCAGAATGTGCACTTGCCCTTAGAGAGGTATTTGGGGGTATTAAGGGGCTCTGAGAGGAACAGGGAGAGAAGCCTTGGTACTCATCAGCCCCTCCTGGTGGCTTTCAGGAGTGTGACCTGAGGCCTCTCCTGGCCACCACAGCCCCCAGGGCCTCTGCATCCCCCAGCTCCTCAAGGCCCCTTTGAATTCTCACCACCTACGCTATGAATTCCCAGGGTTGGAAGATCTTGGATCTGGTCCTGACATGTGCCCAAGGTATGCCCTCATCATCTGCCTCTCAATCTCCTCGTCTGTGAAATGGGCACAACTAAAGCACCTGCCTTCTGAACACAAGGTGGTGTGTGCAAAACAGAAATTGTGACCAAGAGTCTGCTGTTCCCCCATCCCCCATGCCTAAGAGTCTTGCTCACAGTAGGTGCTCAGTTAATGGGCACAGTTGTGTCCGCGTACAGGAGAGGGGGTTCTTTTGTCCTGCTTGATTTGGGCAGGGGGACATGCAGCAGGCTCCCTGTGGTCAGGTGGTGGGGTGACTCTGCACCCCTTAATTTCCTTACATCCTCACAAAGGTCCTTTACTCCAGGACTGTTGCCCTCATATCCACCTTACCGGCATCTGAGTAAAAGGAAGTAGAGAAGAAAGGCTTATTTGCTTTGTGGTCCTCAGAACCCAGCCTCCCACTGTAGGGCCCAGAAGGTCTGACCGAAGTGTCACTCTGTCCCTGTCTCCTGAAACTGACATTCAAGCTGCCCAGCCTGGGCCTGTGGCTTCCTTTGACAAATCCTGTGTCCTGGGCCCTGGGAGTTGAGATGGTCCAGCCCCTCCACCCTCAGGAACTAACAACCTAAATGGTAAGAGTGGAGGCTGGTTCTGCAGAGGAAGCTCGGTCCACTGCTTTATAACTAATGGCAGTGCACCCCTCAGCCCTTGTTACCTCGTCCCTGTTGGGGTGCTTATCCCATTGAGTTGGGTAGGGAGTGCCACTGCCTCTTTGTTCTTGGTTCAGACAAACATCAGTTATCACTCCAGCCCTCTGTGCCTCTGAACTCACACCTGCCTTCAGAATCCTCGTAAACACGGCCCTCCAGGCAGCAACCACCAATCATCTGTGCCTGGTGCCCAAGTTTAAACCCTCCTTCTGACCCCTTGTATTGTGGTACACTATTCCTGAGAGATCTCCTCCTGCCCCGTGAGGCTTCAGTAGGGGCGTCTGGCCACAGGAGCCGAACTATCAGAAACAGCTGCCAAGGGAGGCTGGGCCGTCATCAGCACCGTGCCCAGTAGAACTTGAGGTTCCAACCTCGAGACCTCCCCACTTGCTGTTCCCTAGGTCTGAAATTCTCTTTTTCCCTTCTCCACCTGGCTCACCCCCTCACTCCATTCACGTTTGCTCAGGGGTCATCACCGTGGACCCTCTGTGGCTTCCCTGTCTATAGGGGTTTGTGGAAGTCCCTGGAGGTGAGTGTTGTGGTTGGGAAAGGATTGCATCGGGTGTGAAAGTTGGGGGGAGGCAGTGAGGCCAGGCCGGGCTGCTCACCCCCTGACCTTGGCAGCTGCCTTGAGGTTGATAACATCTGCTGAGATTTTTGCTCTCTGCTGAGATATCAGTCATTATAAACTTCTCATTTCTTAACCTTCCCGCTCCCCAGTTTTTCAACTGTGCCCTAGTTGCCCTTCCCCATTTCCTGGTATAGAGTAAATTCTTGGTGATAGAACAGAAGGACTCTCCAGAGTTTCTGGCTCTCCTGACAGAGTCTGCTCTTTTTTTGCAAACCTGATTTAAGAGGATGCAAGGCCCCATAACTCTGGGAAGTAATTGGTCTGCAAGATGTGTGTGCTTCTGGGCTCCTGGCACTGCGGGCTTCGTCTGCAGCCCTTTTGGTGAGGGGGAGGTAACACGGCCTTGCCTTCCACCCTTACCCACAGCTTAGAATTAGCGGTCCCTTCCCTCTGGGTGCACAGTGGACTTGATACACACTTCTGTCCTGCTTGTCCCAGTTCCTGTCGCACATGTTCTGTCTCTCTGCCTAAGGCAGGCAGCGGGGATCGGCCATGGCGTCCCCTCCCGCTGAGCCTCAGCCTGGCCTCAGAATTCCTCTTGGTGTCACACTCCCACCAGCTCTTTGGAGGTGACGCTTCTGCCACCTCTGATGGTATAGGGACTTGTGTGTTTCTTCATGTTTCTCCTGAGGCCAGTGGGAGAAGAGAAGAGGAAGGGTGAGGAGTTGCGATTCAGATGTTGTTCAGCTCTGGTTCTTCCTCCTTCCTGTTTCTGATCCCACGAGGATGAGAGAAGGGAAGGGGCTGTGTGGGGTGAGCCCAGGGGGTGGGGCGGACGTCTGTATTCTTGGGAACCTGTAGAAGGGATCCCCCACACCGCCTGTCTTCCTTTATAGGTTTCGCTTCCTAGTCCCTGGGGCCTCCGGCATGTGCCTGCCACGCAGTGGTTCTCAGGTGTGAGCCTCTCAGCAGAAGGGAGCAGGAGTGTGTTCTCCCGCAGCCCGTCTAGAACAGTGCCTGGCACAAATGTGAGCGGGTAGGGAAGACTTCAGGTTCAGCCAGCGCCTATGAGGGGCCTCATTTGGGACCAGGCTCTGTGCTTGGTCTCGGCCTGGCAGCAGCAGGCAAGGAACGACATGCAGGTGGGACTCCAGACCCGTCGCAGCTTCTGTTTAGTTACGTACAGGCTGGAGGCTATGGCTGGGCGGACCCAAACACCCTGACCAGTGGTTCTGTTCCCATTTGATTCTCAGGTGTCCTTCATGCTGGGACTGCATGGGGCATGTATGGTGCCAGCCCTAGAGTTGGGTGACACAGGGTAGGACCACCTTCTGCTTCTTCCTTTATTCCTACCTTTCCCTACAGCCAGCATAACACCCGCACACCCATGTACCCAGACAGCACCTGCACCGCGCTCAGTCCCCATGCATCCCAGTGCCACCTCTGCCTTGAAGCCTTTCTGGGTTGCCTCCTCCTTTGTGCCCCCAGTACCCCCAGCTGAGATCCCTCAAAAGGACAGGGTCTGGCACATGGCAGCATACCCTGCCCCCCTACAGGTCTTTGTTGTGTTTTCTTGCTGGCACCCATTGCCTCTATCCGAGAGCAGAGGTCTCGTCTTGGTACCCCTGCCCCCAGCCAGCAGGTGCCCAGGAAATATGGAAGCATAAATGAAAGAGCAGGTGGCTGTGCCTCCTGTTGGAAGCGCTCCTGGCCCGCTGGACTCCTGCCCTATGGAGGTAGATTTGGAAGCCTGGCTGTCTTGGGAGCATTGGTGTCCAGTGGTGAACCAGCTTTGGGGTGGGAAGGGTGGATTTGGATTTGGGGAGTGGGGTGTTGGGACACCCAGGTTTCCTGCTGCCTGGCTTTCCCTACCCTCACAGGTCCTGGCAGGCTGTGGCAGTTGGGGCTGCCTCCTGCAGCTGGAGGCTTCCAGGTGTGCTTTGCCACTCCTGCTCCGACTTGTACTTGGGAGTGAGGGAAGCACTGGCAGTAGCATCTGGTATCTGGGTGAGGAGTGCCAGCTGCGGGTGCTCCATCAGCCCTGGGCTAGGTGCTGGCAGGCCCCAGTTGAGAGTGGGGCCGTGAATGGGTAGACAAGTTCCCCCAACCCAGCTCTTGCTCATCCCTCCCACTGATGTCAGGCATGCTCAGGACAGAAGGTGTCCAGGAAATGAGCCTGGAACCACCATCCGAGCAGAGAACATGGGGTGGCAGCTGTGGTCACGTGGACTTGGGCTGCTGCTGCTCCTGCTGCTCAGGAGAGGGCTGGCCCTGCAGCCCGAGTCTGCCCCCCATGGCTCCCGGCCCTGCCCAGCATATGGAACGGGCACAGCCCTGGGTGCCTGTGCCTGCCTGCATGCTCCGCTGTACTCCTTGCCCCTCTAGCTGGCAGGGGATGCTGGTTGTGAGCACCCACCCATCCCAGCTACCCTGTAAGCTTCTGTTGCCTTTGCCCATACCTATCTGCCCCTTCCTTACCTACCCATCAACAAAAACAGGGCTTTTCCCACAAAGCTCAAAGAAGAGGTTTCTGCAGCCTCTGATTCACAATGGTCAGAACCTCTTGCATGAAACCCAAGCATCAAAGTTACCATTTCCGCCTGCAGGGCTAGACTTAACATGGGAACATAGGAAAGGGTAGGCACTGAGGTGTGAGGACAGGGCTAGCTCCCCTTCCCAGCTGGTCCTCTAAGTGCTTACTCACCCTCCCCCGAAGCCCTGGCTTCAAGGCCCTTGGTAGACACTGGATGTGACCAGAGTTGAGCTCCCTGGTACAGATGGAGAGCCTGAGGGCGGGTCTGAGATCTGAATTTCTAGACCTGGATCTGGTGCTGTGCCCCTGTGATTTTCCTCTCTGGGCCCCTCCCTCCGCATTCGGTAGGTCATCTCAAAGGCACTTCCGGTTTTCCAGGGCTGACCCTCACTGTCCAGCCTCCCTCTGGTGCCTGTTGGCATGGGTGTGTCCAGCCACCATTGTGTCCCTTGCATCTGTGGTTGCTGGTGGCACCACTAGAAGAGTTCATTCCTAAACCCACTGTGGGCTGCTGATAGCCAGGTTTGCGTTCACCTCGTGAAATAGTTCCTGAAAACACCATTTATGGGCACAGGCTTTCTTTGGAGGAGACACAAGCAGCACCCTGTCCATGAGTCCAGGGCTCTCGTGGCATCAGAGAAGAACCCAGACATTGTTGGCAGCTCTGAGAGAAAGGAGATACATGCTCAAGGGGACATGTGTTTTCCAGTCCTCCCATTTGGGTTTCCCATGGGTCTTCCTGGACACATGGGCACTTGTACTGTCAGAGGGGGCAGACCTGACTTAATAACGCCATGATCACGTGTTGTGTTCCTCTGTGCCAGCCAGTGTTTCTTTTCCTAGCCCTTCCTTCTGAAGGAGCCCCAAGTCCCTTTAGAGACCACCGGGTCCCAGTCCAGTTACAGCTGAGGGGTATGGCTCAGAGAGGGACAGTGAGTTGTCTGAGGGTCACACAGCAGGGTTAAAGGCAGAGCCAGGGTTAGTAGCTTTGACCTCATGTGGTGGTATTTGAGTTTCCAGTTGCTCCTTTCTCAGAGTCACCTGCTGCTGTTCCTGCCGGTAAGCTCAAAGAATGAACAGGTGTTTCAGCAAACACAGCCATGAGGACCGCATTTAGGAAGTGTTTGCTGGGAGCGGGGGTCTTCTGACGATGAGACTAACCGACATGGGCCGAGTTACTGGCTTCGGCTCTCTGGGTCCTGAGACACAGCACGACCTAATTAGGGGAGCCCGGGCCTCCGGGCTTGGGCAGATGCCGAGCTGGTGTCAGGCCCTGGGGACCCCGGGATTAATTGAAATGAGGTGGAACAGATGGATTGAATCTATCAGCAGTTTGATGCAGCAGCCTCTTAACATAAAAGCACTTCATTACCCACTCATTTTGCCAAGGCTTCCTGCCCCTGTCAAACAGGGAACGTGAGGCAGGCAGAGAATCCCTCATCCAGATGGAATTACAGACCCCAGGTCCTGTTGGCCCAGGCCTTGTACAGGCGGCGGCGGATAAATCATTAGGCATACGTTTCCACTCAGCAACTTAATTAGAAAATTGGGCTCCTGGCTGTAAAATCCCAGAAAGCGGGCTGTGGCTCTTGATTTTGAGGTCGAGTTCCTGTTGCTTTGGGTGGGGTGGCAGGCGGTTAATATCGCAAGTCAATATTGACAATTACGGGGCAGATATCAGCTGTAGGAAATGCCCTGGGCATTTGCCGCCGGGGAGACCACAGGGTCTGGCGTGGTGCAGGGGGACCTGGCCAGGCCAGAAGGGCCAGTCCTGGCCCTCACCTCTGACCCATATCCCGCCGTTCAACCCATTAACAACATTGCACCACAGGTTCCTCTAATTAGAAGTTCTAATAATTCTTGTCCTGACCACTTCAAGTGAACATCAGAAGGAGGAAGGAGATGGGAAGCTGAAGCTCTGTAAGGTCGGGCATTTCTAGTAGCAAAGCATGAGGTCGTTTTGTTTTCTTGCCTGCCAGGTTGCCAGGCACTTCTTGTTTGGACTGAGTTGCCACAGTGCTTTCAGGAACTCTCTGAGCTAAGCCCGGTGAGAGGTTTTTGAGGAGTGGTAACTGATGGTCTGACCATGAACTTCATGACAAGTGCGGTAGCTCTCCCTCTGTGGGGTCCCCTGAGAGCGGCTCAGCCTTTCGGACCCCCGGAGGCAGCCCACCTGTGTGACCCCTGGTCAGCATTGTGGGGGTCACTCTCTGGAAATTGTCAAGCTGTGGGCTTTAGAAGTCTCCTCTGTGCTCTCTTAGGATGCTGGAATAAATGCTGGGAACACTGAGATTTGCGTGATACTTTTCCTGTCTGGGGTCACGTTGTTTAGGATTTGAAAATAAACTTTTAAAATGTGATTTGTTCATAAGAAAATCACATTTGGCATTTTACAATCAGAAAGCATGGTGTATTCAACCAGCATCACAAAATCACTCCGAACTTTTTAAACCTTTAATGATTATAAGCTGTGGAATCTTAAGGGCTATGGCATTTCGGAGTTTACCTGTTTTCAAAATAGGAAATAACTCGACAAAACAGAGCATTGGGTTTTTGGGCCCTTGATTCTCTATCAGTATGAGAGAGAAAGAGAAAAGATAGCAACGCCACAAAACAGAGTTTTTAAAACCTTTCTCAGTATAAATTCTACAGAACGTTTTTGATCAGTTTAATTTTCTCAGCTGTCACTATTAGCAGATTTTTGCTGCCTCTGAGTGGGAAGTTGATTGACAAGCCGGAATGTGGAAGATGGCACAGACACAGGTAGATGAAACATTAGGAGTTCAGAGAGAGAGAAAATCATGTAATTAAAGGCATGGTGGAGGTACTGCATAAAGGAAGTGGTATTTTAGCTAAGCTTTGGAGGTTGTGTAGGATTCTGATAAACGATGATGGGCGGTAGGGATGTATAAGGAAAAATGCCCCAGTGGGAGTCCAGAGTGTGTAGTACAGTTTGCTTGGCCCACAGGGTAACCCAAGGTTTGACTTTGTTCACCACACTCAGCAGTTAGTACATGTCTTGCCTTCTTGCCTCTTTTCTCCACTTACTGGGCTCCTAAGTATTCTCCACAGCCCAGGTCAGGTGCTGCCTCCTCTGGGAGGCCTTCCTAGATTCATCGGGGTAAACTTTGGCATTATGCCTGTGCAGTGTCTGCTCAGGCACTTGTTCTCTTGTGCTGTGGCTGTCAACCTCCCGTTTGCCCAGCCAGGCTGAGAGCTCAGGAAGTGTCTTTTGAATTTCTGAACCCCAGACCCAAAGGTGCACATGCACAGTGCATGCTGGTACTTGCTGGGATCATGCATAGGGCTGACATCACTGGGGTTTCTGCTTTTTGTTTTCTGGGGTACATGGGCCAGGAGTTGAACCTGGGTCTCCCACGTGGGAGTCTAGCATTCTACCACTGAACTACCCTGTACCCTACGGTTTCTGCTTTTTTGAGCTTGGCTCTGAGAAGGTGAATAGGGCAGCGGTGCTGTTCATCCCGTGTCTTTTTGTCTCTCCCTGGAAGGCCCATTTTGCTGTGTGAACCACCCTGAAGTCCTTGACAACCTAGAGCATCTTTTCCTTCTGGATGTCTCTCCTGGATGTTTGTCTTAACTTCGCTGGAATTTCCCTCTCATGTCATGCTAAATCATAGCTCCCTTTCAGACCCCATGAATGGTCATTTCCTTGGACCTAAAAACTTGGCCTGTGGTAGCATTTTTTCTTCCTGGCTGAGCCATGAAATTCAGTTTCGTTTGGGGAGAGAAATAGAACTCTTTTTTTTTTTTTTTTAAAGTGGGTTTGTTATGTTTACAGCTCAGCTACCTATTAAATAGAGGCCTCTAGCTATACATTCTCTGTGTGGGAAGCCACACCACAAGGGTTAAATTATTTTAATTTATGGCAATACAGTCACATTACAGAATCTTTAGAAAATGTTGGGAAACCTTACTCTTGTCCTCACCCTAATGAAAGTTCTGTCATGTTGGCATATTCCTTTAATTCTTTTTTTTTTTAACAGCCTTTAATACTGTACATTTAACTGAGTATCCTTTTGTTGGTTTAAGCATTTTCTGTCATCTTCCTAAGGAGAGGCTGCATCTCCCAGTGCCTGGCCATTCCCCAGCAGGGGTTTGCAAGGATAACGTTAGCCATTTCCAAATCACACACCCCTCCATGCCTTCGTTTGTGCTTAGAGGTTTTGTGGGAGGTGGGTGGGGGCCTCAAGATGTCATTTCGTGTTCTGCTGTGGACAGTTGTGCGATGAAGTAGACCACTTGCTGAGAGTTGAGGCATACTTATGCCCATGGCGGAGGCTCAGGGTGTCGTCCTAAGGTCCTGAGCTGAGCCCTGCTGCTGCCAACCCGGGGAGGGGGAGGGGAGCCGGGAGAAGTCATGGGCTCGTGTTAGGGCATCCGGCACAGTCAGCCCAGGTGGTTGAGTGGACGCACTTCCCACGAGTCCTGGAGAGGGACTGGCTAAAATAAAAATTAGGAGGTGAGTGGACGAAACAAAAAATGAGCTGCAGTTCCAAGCCCCGGAGCCTGGGGTCCTATCGGTCTGGACCTGCAGAATCAGGGTGCAGGGACGTGCCCAGGCCCATTTTGTCGCCACCCTCCTGGGCTCCCCCCACCCCCTGCGGCCCTGCCCTCAGGCCTCTGCTTCCCCTCAGACTGTCCTTTCCTGGGCTCACAAAGACAGGATGGAGGACAGGCTGGCATGCAGGTCTTTTTAGCCCAAGCAAGATGCTGCACGCTTGTTTGAAGGCTTTCCTGGGAAGAGGGAGGTTTGAGGGAGTTTTGGAAGTGGGGGCTGGAGGATGTGAGGTTTTGGTGACAGGAGGGGGAACATGAATGTAGTGTGGCCTCCGGGAGCCAGCCCGAATTGCAGCCAGGGTGCTTTGTGGGCGAGTGCCCAGCGGCAAGCAGTCCTGGGCAGCTGATGAATGTTTGGCGTCATGGACTAGGTGATGCCAGTGTCTTGTTCACTTTAGGGCAGATGAGTGTGAACCATCCACCACGGCCACCCACTTCGTTTTGTTTTGTTCTTTTTAGCATTTTTTATTATAATATATAACATATATACAAAAAAGCAATAAATTTCAAAGTACATTGTAGCAAGTAGCTATAGAACAGATTTCAAAGTTTGGTATGGATTACAGTTCCATAATTCTAAGTTTTTCCTTCTAGCTTCTTGAAGACACCGGAGACTAAGAACAAATATCAGTATGCTGATTCAACAGCCATACTCATTTGTTAAATCCTATCTTCTCTATTAGAACTCCTCTTTTCCTTTGATCCTTCTGCCAGCCTTTAGGGATATTTGGGCTATGCCCATTCTAACTTTTTTTTCATGTTAAAAGGGGTGGGATGGGGGGATGGAACTGGTTGATGTTCCAGGAGAGACTGGCCCCCCCCCCCCCCTGCTTAGTTTTTACCCAGCCTGAGTTTGCAGTTGCCAGGTGCTTCTGGCATGTGCTCGTCTCCTCCTTCATCGTTGCCCTCACCTGCAGAGCTCAGTTACTTGTGAAACCTGGAATACCTCCCCACCCCTGTGCAGGGCCTGTATTTTGGAGGCAGCCCTGATTCCCCCATTAAACACATTTGTGCCTCTCTCTAGAGGTTGCTAATAGGAAGGGAGGGTTTTCCTTCCACTCATCTCTCTGGTTCTTTTCTTAGAACATGTCTCTACTGGTGACCGCTGAAAGCCAGAGCTGCAGGCTCCGACGGGACCCCCCTGCCCTCTCCTCACACCATCCTCAGTTTACCCCTTCCTGGTGTAGATCAGGAAGCAGGAGTCGGAGGGCAGCTCCTTGCTCTCTTGTAGATGCACATGCAGCTGCACGGACCCTCAGTAGCTGCTGTGATCCGTGCTTCCTGGTGACTGGCCTGGCCTGACTCCCACCCCTTGCCTGGGGCCCCCTTGATATCATGAGCCAGTCCTGCGAGGGAACAGATTCTGATGGGGTGGGTGCTGGGGGGTTGATAGGGTTTGGATTTGAGGCCCTGGTGGTGTGGAATGGGTTCTCTCCCATTACCCTTACAGAGCCCTTTGCAGCCTCCCTCTTCCGGAGATTCTGAGCCTCCCTGCAGGGACCAAACACACCCTTCCTCCAACCCATTCTTGTGACTTTTCTGTAGGTTCATTACTGCTGAAGTTGTTCAGGGTGTGCTTAGTGCACTTTCTTAGCTGGGAGATGTGGGTTGTCCCTGGCAGCTCATATTAGCATCTGAAAGCAGACCTCAAGGGTGTGGGCCAGAGAGGGGAAGGGGGTGCTCAGTCCACCCTGCATAGCAGCCTGTGGCCTGCGCTCTGGGGAGGGGGTCTTCTGGGGGGCCGACTCCAGTCCGGCCTCCCTGGCCCTTCTCTCTTACCTGTCAGGCCACGCGGACAGGATGACCACTCGGCGAGGCGCGTGGGTCCCTGCCCGGGCAGGCGGCAGGTGGGGGGCCCTCACAGTTTGGGGGGCCCTTCAGAACACACGGCTGGGGTTGCCCTCCCCGGTGTAGCTGCGGCCTCCACAGTGGCCTTCTGTTGTGGGCGCCAGGCCCGCGAGGCCCCATCCGCACCCTCCTCACGTCCCCGCTGGTGTGCCCCGGGAGGCGCGCCCCCCTCGGCAGGGGCCCCAGGGCCCCGGTTGGCAGTATCCAGGCCGCGTAGACCGCACTGACCACGCCGGAGCTGCTCGGAGGCCCGCGAGGTGCGGCCGGTGTGGCTGAAGAAGTGGTTCTCTAATCTTAATTTAGAGTGCTAAAGATGACGCCCACCTCAGTTGTTGGAAAACTTTCTAAGTGCATTTTGAACAACTTGGGTATGTGAATCTACTTTTTTAGCTGCACATTTTATGAAATCCAAGTACAGATCCACGTAGTCCCGCTGAAGATCTAGCGTCTGGTTGAGATGTGCAGTCATTGTGAACTGCACACTAGATTTCAAGAAAACTTAGTGTGAAGAAAAGAATATGTCAATTTTTATATTGATTATATATTGAAAGAACAGTGTTTTGGATATATTGGCTTAAAGTATATTATTAAAATCACTGTTTCCTTTTTTTTTTAAATACAAGGGTCCTTCAGAAAAGTTTAAATGCACTTATATAGTATTTGTATTTTTTCCTGTATTTATAATTAGAAATACAAGCATATTATACAATTATAATTGCATTTATTAATTGTATTTCCACTGGGCAGCACTGACCTAGACACGTTCACCTCCCAGACTGCTTTTGCTATAAATAGGATTGATGCTTCTTTTGGGGGAGCTAGTTAATGGCTTGGGAGGTTTTTTAGTCATAGGGTTAGCTGTATAGGGAGCCCATGGTGTTTTGAAAGGAACCACTAAAAAGACACACTGTGATTAAAAAGGGGAAATCTTAGGTTGCATCAGTGTTATTTGAATAAAAATTAAAAAAAAAAAAATCTATGGAACGGCACCACCAACAGTGAGCCCTGTTAAACCACGGACTATAGTTAATAATACAATTGTAAAAATGTGCTTTCACTGGTTGTAACAAATGTACCACACCAATGCGAGGTGTTAATAATAGGGTGGTATATGGGAACCCTGTATTTTATGCATGATTTTTTCTGTAAACCCACAACTTCTCTAATAAAAAAGAGAGAGGGAGAGACACAATCGGCTTATAAAACATCATTATTCTTTAATTGCACAAATGACACATGTTTCTTGTGGGAAAATTAGAAAGTACCAATGAGACGAAATTGAAAATTCCCGTTTTGGAAAGAGGATATAGGTTTACTTTTCTAGTAGTACTTTGCTTAGATTATCATCAGAATAAAAATACCACTTGGCATTTTTTGCAGAGACCGTCAAGATTATTTCATGTTATGTGTATCATTTATGAACATGTGCACCCTTCTCAAAACTGTAATAGGGCTGTGAGCAGTCCAGAAAGTTGGAGAATGACAGAGGGAAACCAGTCCGAAATTCAAAAGGAATGTTAGATAAGGACGGGGCAGTAGTAACAAGTAAATCTCTTGTAACTCACCATGGTTCTTTCTCAGATTGGGCCGAGCATGTGGGTTCAGAATGAAGGTAGGGCTGGCATGGGGCAGCATTACAGAATAGGCTGCTTTCATTGGGAGGCTCTCCTTTTGCTGGGTGAGTGAACTAGAAAGTGGATTTCCCCAAATTTACCATGGTGTGTGTTTTGTCCCAGGGTGGGTCTGTGGAATCTTTTGGTGAGTTCATACAATGGAGAGACTTAATTTTTCTATATTGACTTTTTCCAAGCCCTAAAGGAGGGTTGAGGTGGTTACACAACTCAGCCTTCTGTCCAGGATTTGCAAGTATTCACAAACTGAGACATGTCGTTTGAGAAAGCGTGAGCCATCTCTCTCAGAGTGGCGTGGTCCCAGGTAATAATGGAAGCCCTGCTCCAGTGTGTTTGGGAATGGTGTGGTACCTCGTGGTTTAGCGCCGCCTCTCTGTTTACAGCATGGACAGGATCTGTAGAAACATAACATGGAGGGAGGATACAGCAATTTTGTGTATTCTTGTAGTTGTCTTCTCCCAGTATGCTTGCCTAGACCACCATTGCAGTCTCGACAAAAGGTCTGAGATGTTCATTGGGCCTTGTGGGATCAGCTAGTTGTGTAATTAATTATCTCCCTTACAGTAAATATAGAGATTCCTCATGTTATGCAGTAGCATGACTCCTGGAAAAGTTGTGTCTAAATGAAAATGTTTTTAAAAATGCATGAGAGGCACTTTCTTGGTGAAGAATTCCTCCATTGACCACTTTTTAATAGAAGAATAGTGAAGAAGCCTGTCCCCTTATTTGTTTTCTGCAAAATTGGGTTTTTATCTTCTGATTTATAAAAAACGGGGCACATCCGGGCAAGAAAGATCAACCTGCCCAGATAAATAAGCGTGGGCCGGTATACACGCCAGCATGCTTCAAGGGGAGCTTAGAAAAGATGCCTGGACAAAGGGGGATGATGGTGGCTGGTGCCTGGGCTTTCCTTGAAAGACTTTTGGAGTGAGATCTAGGAGCCAGCTCACTTCTGCCGCATCACCTCCCTGGCAGGCACAATTAGCTGTGATTTATCCCTTTCCCAGCAAAGTTTCCCTCATTTACAGCTTGTCCCAAATGACCAGCTTAGCACTTGGCTCCTGAGTCTTCAGGTTTTAAAGACTCAGTAGCATCTGTTTAACCTTTAGTATGTATTCTTTTTTAATTGTGCAAGTAATATAAGAAAAATAATTGAGATATTAAAAAAAAGAGAGAAATGCACACATAGGTCTTCTGTCCTAGAATGTAATGTATCTTATTTTTTCCAAGATCTTTGTACCACATACAAGCATGATTTTTATTTGGTGATAGTGGAGGCAGAAGTACAAAATCTTATTTGACTTTTCACATGTATTTCTATCATAAATATCCCTCTGTATTATATGGTTTCATCATCCAATGACTTGATGAGCTATAATTTGCTTAATCATTCTCTCTGTTTCCTGATCCTCATGTCTTTTTTCCCCTTTGTTTCTGTAGGAAGTGCTCCAGCAGCTGATCGTAATGAACTTGCCCAATGTTTTGATGATTGGCAAAGACCCACTGTCTGGTGAGTGAACACCGCCCCTGCCTCCCCACCGTGCAGGGGCAGTACCATTGGCTGCAGGCAGCTGCTGGCTGCAGATCTCTGTGTCAGCCTGGAGCCAGCCCAGTGAAAACACGTGACAGAGATGGTGAGATTTTATAGGGCGGGTTTTCTGCCCTAAGGCAATTAGCCAAGAGCACATTTCTTCCTTAAGAATCATTTTGCCAACCCTGCAGCACGTGAGTGCAGAGGCAAGCAAGGCCACTTTTATTGTTCCTCTTAAGAAGCCAGGTCTGGGTTCAGGGACCTTAGTCATTTGGTGGATGCCCTGTGGGGGGTCCAGCTTTTCATAAACAAGGAATTGGATGATGCCATGCTACCTACTGGCAACAAAGTCAGACTCTCTTTAGGGAACGTAAGTCTCTTTTAGTCTGGGATCTCATGACATTTTATTCATGCTCCTTGGTGAATCTCACCAGGATGTTCAGTCATTCGTCTGTTTTGACGTCTGCCTGTTGGACTCCTAGCAGGCAGGATTCTAACTCATGTTAATCTTTGATACTCAGTGTGAGTTTGAAAGACGGAACGAGATGACCTCCTGGGCATCTTGTAGAGAGCTGGAGCTTAATTCCTGCCTGTCACTAGGCTCACAGGGGCTGGATTTTCTCCTGTGTTAGTCAGGGTTCTCTAGAGAAACAGAACAACAGGAGAGATCTGTAAATATGAGATTTTAAAATGTGTCTCATGCAACCGTGGGAATGGAAGAGTCCACAATACATAGGGCAGGCTGTGGAGCTATTGGCTCTCATGAAGGGTCTGGATGAATTTCACAGGAGAGGCTTCCTGGCTGAAGAAGCAGCAAGTCTCTTTTCTTCCTTAAAAGGCTTCAACTAATTTCATTATCTCCTTGTTGGGAGACACTCCTTAGTTGATCACAGATGTAATCAGCCACAGATGCAATCGATTGATTGATGATTTGATACAATCAGCCTTCCATTTTATCACCCAGCCGTGAAATACCCTTACAGCGGTGGTCAGGCCAGCGCTTGCCTGACCAGACAACTGGACACATCATCACTTGGCCAAGTTGACACCAGAAACTAACCATCACAGTCCATCCCTTGTCAACTTGGCAGCCATACATTTTTGAAATACATATCTCAAATTTGTAATTGAAATACATATTTCAGTTAACCTTGAAATAAGCTTAATTTCCAAATAGAACACAGCAACAGACATATATTTCATCTTCCAAGACTCAACTCACCTGCTTATAACTGGAAACATCTCTCCAGAAAGGAGTTCAAGTCTTAACATTCACTCTTAAACTTCATATCCTATGACTTAAATACTATAACATGAACAGTACATCTTATGTCACATGATAAGAGGAAAATAAGATATTTGCTTAGGTACAAATGCAAACGTACGCATAACAAAACAGGGAGGAAACAGTCATACAATTATAGTCCTTGTTTTTGTAACTGGTCATGTGGTGGATGTATTTCATATTTATCACTACCTTCTTCTATTACATTTTCTTTGTTCCCTTCACCCTCAGCAAGTACTTTAGCTGGCTGTGGTTCTTTGCCAGGTGGGGGTGACCCAGACCTTCATTCTAGGCCATTGATAGTCCTGCCTGGATTAGGTTTTAGAGTTTTCCATTCACTTTAATCACAGGGCATGATAGTATTAGAGATGTCGTAGGGGATCTCCTGTATTTCAGGAAGACTCTTCTTTACCTCCACTGTGTAGTTGCAGTCCTATTTCCCCTTGATAGTCTGGATCAGTCACCCCAGACATAACAGTAATCCTTTTCCTGCGTGCTGATTCAGTGGTATAAGGAGCCCAAAGTGGCCAGGTGGCAGTTTTAACTTCTAGTTCAATGAAATCATGGTTGTGTCTCCTGGTAGGAGCATGCCTTCTTTTGGAACTAAGACCTGTAGACCAGCATACCTTAAGGTTTCAGGGACAGGAAGCAAAAATTTTCCTAGTGGATCACCAGGGGTGATAGTGAGTTGTGCCACTCCCATTTCCACCCCTTGATTCCTGGACCCTTGAATCCTGGCTATGGGAAAAACAGCACCATACAGCAGATGCTGATTCAGAGCATATACAGTCTCCTGGAGAACATTGCCCCAGTCTTGTAAGGTATTGCCACTTAGTTGGCACCATAATTGGGTCTTCAAAAGACCATTCCACCATTCTATCAACCCAGCTGCCTCTAGATGATAGAGAAAATGGTAAGACCAGAGAATTCCATGAACATGCGCCCATTCCCACACTTCATTTGCCATGAAGTGGGTCCCTTGATCGGAAGCAGTGCTGTGTGGTATACCAGGATGGTGGATAAGGCATTCCTTAAGTCCATTTATGGTAGTTTTTGCAGAAGCATTGTATGCAGGGAATGCAAACCCATATCCGGAGTATGTGTCTATTCCAGTTAGAACAAATCGCTGTCCCTTCTATGCTGAAGGTAGTCCAGTGTAATCAGCATGCCACTAGGGAGCAGGCTGATCACCTCGGGGAATTGTGCCATATCTGGGGCTTAGTGTGAGTCTCAGCTGCTGGCAGATGGGGCACTCACAGCTGAAGACAGTTCAGCTGTGGTGAGTGGAAGTCCATGTTGCTAAGCCTATATAACCTCCATCCCTACCACCATGCCCACTTTGTTCATGAGCCCACTGGACAATGGCAGGAGGGTCTGAGGAAAGAAGATGACTTATATCCACAGCACAGGTCATCTTATGCACTTGATTATTAAAACCTTCCTCTGCTGAAGTTCCCCTCTGGTGAGCATTCACATGGGACACAAATATCTTAAAGTTCTTTGCCCATGCAGAAAACTCTATCCACATACCTTTTCCCAAACCTCTTTTATCACCAGTTTTCCAATCTTGCTCCTTCCAAGTCCCTGACCATCCAGCCAAATGATTAGCAACAGCCCATGGGTCAGTATACACATGCACCTCTGGCCAGTTTTCCTTCCAAGCAAAAGTAACAACCAGGTGAGTACAAAGTCATACCCACTGGGAGGATTTCCCCTCACTACTGTCCTTTAAGGACATCCCAGAATGGGATTGTGCCGTAGCTGTCCACTTCTGGGTGGTCCCTGCATGTTGTACAGAACCATTTGTAAACCAGGCCCGAGTTTTTTCTTTCTCAGTCACCTGACTGTAAGGAGCTATCCAGGAGGCCATAGCTCTGGTCTGGGAAAGAGAAGGTAATATGGCAGGAGTGCAGACCATGGGCGTTTGGGACACTTCCTCATGTAACTTACTTGTACCTTCACGACTTGCTCAGCCCTATCTCTAATATACCATTTCCATTTTATGATGGATTGCTGCTGTGATGCCCTCCTTTATGTCTTGGTGGGTCAGACAACATCCAGCTCATGGTAGGCAACTCAAGCCTTATGGTAACTTGGTGGCCCATGGTTAAGTATTCAGCCTGTACTAAGGCCCAGTAGAAGACCAAAAGGTCTCCTTTTGTTTCTCAAAAGGAGAGTAGTTATCTGCAGCAGATGGTAAGGCTTTGCTTCAAAATCCCAAGGGTCTGCATTGTGATTCTCCTATAGGGGCCTGCCAAAGGCTCCAGATAGCATCCCTATTAGCCACTGGCAGTTCTAGCACTACTGGATCTGTTGGATCATATGGCCGAAGTGACAGAGCAGCTTGCACAGCAGCCTGGATCTGTCACAGAGCCTCCTCTTATTCCAGTCCCTACTCAAAACTAGCAGTTTTTCTCGTCACTTGGTGCATGGGCCAGAGTAGCATACCCATATGAGGAATATGTTGTCTCCAAAATCCAAAGAGGCGAACTAGACCTTGTGCCTCTTTTTTGGTCATAGGAGGGGCCAGATGCAACAGCTTATCCTTCCCCTTAGAAGGGATATATCAACATGCCCCACACCACTGGAAACCTAGAAATTTCACTCATATTTTTGTTGGATTTATCTCCCATCTCATGACACACAAATGGCCTTATCAGTAGGTCTAGAGTAGTTGCTGCTTCTTGCTCTCTAGGTCCAGTCAGCATGATATCATCAATAGAATGGACCAGTGTGATGTCTTGAGGGAGGGAGAAACAATGACGGTTCCTATGAACAAGATTGTGACATAGGGCTGGAGAGTCGATATACCCCTGAGGCAAGGCAGTGTAAATATATTGCTGGCCTTGCCGGCTGAATGTAAACTGTTTCTGGTGGTCCTTACGGACAGCTGTTGAGAAAAAAGCATTTGCCAGGCAATAGCTGCATACCAGGTACCAGGTGATATGTTGATTTGCTCAAGCAGTAATACCACATCTGGAACAGCAGCTGCAATCGAAGTCACCATCTGGTCAAGTTTACAATAATTTACTATCACCTTCCAAGTCCCATCTGTTTTCTGCACAGGCCAAATAGAGTTGAGAAACCACCACCCCAGCATCCTCCAAGTCCTTAAGAGTGGTAATGATCTTTGCAGTCCCTCCAGGAAGGCAGTATTGCTTCTTATTCACTGTTTTGCTAGGTTGGGACTGTTCTAATGGCTTCCACTTGGCCTTTCCTACCATAATAATCTATGAGTCAGAGAACCGATGTGTGGATTCTGCCAGTTGCTGAGTATGTCAATTTCAATTATATGTTCTGGAACTGGGGAAATGACCGCAGAATGGGTCCTGGGACTCAGTGGACGCACTGTGAGACAGACCTGAGCTAAAACTCCATTGATCACCTAACCTCCATAAGCACCTACTCTTATTCGTGGACCAGAATGACATTTTGGGTCTCATGAAATTAGTGTCATTTCTGAGCCAGTGTCCAATAATTCCCAAAATATCTGGTCACTTCCTTTTGCCCAGTGGACAGTCACCCTGGTAAAAGACTGCAGGTCTCATTGGGGAAGACTGGGAGGAAGATTAACAGTGTAAATTTTGGTCAGTGTAAAAGGGTCCTTCCCCAAGGGTACCCAGCCTTCCCTTATTCAAGGGGCCGTGGGTCTGTAAGCTGTCTCAAGTCTGGAAATTGATTAAGGGGACGTAACTCTGTTTTTATAATTCAAGTTAGACTTCTGTTCATTTGACTTGCTTATACACCTCAAAAAAGAATTTAGTAGACTGCCTATCTGTTTTACTCCTAGGTACCCCATGATCTATGAGCCAGCGCCTCAAGTCTCTGTGTGTCAGAGTGTTTTCACTGCTGCTTTGAGTCTGTTGTCCATTATGGTGGCCACGCCCACCTTGTCTATGGTGATTAACTGTCACCACCTGGCTTCTGCCAACTCGGGATCCCATCATCCCCATTGTGTTTAAGGATTCCAACTCAGTGACAGCAGCTCCCACAGTAATATCTGACCTACAGAGAAAGGCTACTATAGAGCTCATCATGGATGATGGAGCTAGTCACATGAATTTATTTTTCAGGGTTCTGCTGAAAGATGTGTCCTCTGGACATTCCTGGGGTGTGTGAACAGGTCTTCCATGATAAATCCCCTCTAACATTCCAGTCCCTCTAAGCCTCTGGATCCCCTCATCTACATTATTCCAGGGCAGTCTGGCATTTCTACTTCAGCTAATATCGGCCTCCTTTGGATCCGTTTTCAGCCAACTATCCAAACAAACTGTTAATGCCCTTTGTATTCCTTTGAGCTAAAAAACATTGAATGCAGAATCTCTGCTTAGTGGGCCCATATCAATAAATTCAGCTTGATTCGCTTTTATATTCCTTCCGCCATTACCCCACACTCTTATTAATATCCATTCCCGCACATATTCCCCTGATTTCTGTCTATATAGATTGGAAAACTCATGCAGTTCTTTTGGAGCATAGTGTCCTGGGTCATACTTTGTACCTCACCTTTTGGGGCCTGTTGGAACTTTAGTCTACTTATAGGTTTTGAAGAAAAGAGGGGTGGTAGGGGTGGGTCACAAAAAGAAATAAAAGTATCTTTCAAGCCAGTTACCTCAGGGCATTCTGTTGCAGTTTCATCTGGTGAAGCAAGATTAGTCATTCCAGACCCAGGAGTGAAGGCTGTTTCCCCAGGGGAGGTGCTTACAGGGTTAGCAGGCACAGAAGGGTTAATCTCATTAAGTTGAGGTTGGATGGCAGACTTCTCTGGGGGGACAGGAGCTGTTTCTTCAAGGTACACCGGACTCTGGGAAGCTCTTTCCTCAGGGCAGTCTATTTCAGGTCTACTAGCGAAGGTTCGACAGATTCTAGGGATCCTGTCTCCCCATCACCATCGTTATCAAGCCATATATCCCCATCCCAAGTTTCAGGATCCCATTCTTTCCCAATCAAAGCCCTTACTTTAACAGCAGACGCCCTACAAGATTGAGATTTTAGTTTATGTTGTAAATCTGCTGTTCACCCAATGAGGCTTTGTGTCTGGTAGAATAAATCTACCACTGAACTATCCGTACCACCACTAATGGTGATATTTTGAGTATCGCTTTTGCCAGCCCACCCCGTGGACTGTCAGCGCCATGTTGATTATTGGAAACAGAGTCATTAGTGCCCCTGAGTCTAGTCAGAGTAGAAAGCCAATTGTAGAAACCCATTTTTCAAAATTTTGTTTCCCAAGAACTACTCCTGGTACCAAGCTGTGTTAGTCAGGGTTCCCCTAAAAAAACAGAACCGATAGGAGAAATCTGTAAATGTGAGATTTAAAGGTGTCTCATGCAGTCATGGGAATGGAAGATCCCAGGATCCATAGGGCAGGCTGTGAAGTTGGTGGCTCCAATGAAGTCTGCACGAACTGCACAGGAGAGGCTCGCTAGCTGAAGAAGCAGTGAAAGAGTTTCTCTCCTTCCTTAAAAACCTTCAACTGTCTTGCCCTGGTGAAACTTATGCATGTAGCAGAGAAACTTAGCCTTCCTGTGTAGGTACACCTAAGAGTCACTTCTAGAGGACCTTTTTTCTTGCTCATATGTAGCCTCTCTCTCTCTCTCTAAGCCCAGCTCTGCAAGTGAAATCATTGCCCTCTCCGCTTTGTGGGGCATGACATCCAGGAGTGAGAGTTTCCCTGGCGCGTGGGAGATGACTCCCCGGGATGAGCCTGCCTCTGGCACTGTGGGATAAAGAATGCCATTCTGACTACAAGGAGGAAAAGAAGTGTAACAAATAAGGCATCAGTGGCTGAGAGAGTTCAGAGAGTTGAGAGGCGACTCTGGAGGTCACTCTCATGCAGGCTTCAGTTAGACATTGCTGCCTATCATAACTTTCTAAACCCCAACCAAAACCATTCCTGCCAATCCTAAAGGACACCTAGGGCATTATGTAAGATTCTACAAAGTTTCCATGCACTAGGGTAACTTTCCAGAAACCTACAACCTCCAGATGGCTCCCTGCACCAGATTAGTCCTGAAACGCTAAGGGGCCAGTCTCTCCAGAATGTCATCTAATTCCATCCCCCTATCCCATACGATCGACAGCCCCTTCCAAGATGAAAAAGTTCAAGTAGGCATAGCCCAAATACCCCTCAAAAGTGGGAGAAAGATCAGAGGTGTTGGTGGAGCTATATAGAGAAGGTAGGGTTTAACAAATGAATATGATTGCAGAATCATTATATTTATATTTCTTTTAGTCTCCAGTATCTTAGAATAGCTAGAAGTAAAAACCTAAAATTGTGGAATTGTAACCCATACCAAATTCTGGAATCTGTTCTACAACTAATTATTATTATGTATTTTGAAATTAATTGCTTTTTTGCATATATGTTATTTTTCACTGAAAAGTTGACTGTGATGAGAAATGCACAGCTATACGATGTTATTGTGAATCATCGATTGTACACTTTGGATGATTACGTGGTGTGTGAACATATAATATTTATCAATAAAAAATAAAAATTAAAAAAAGCCTGCAACAGATTGGATTATCTGGTTGTGGGAGACCCACCTTAGTTGATTGCAAATATAATCAGCCACAGCTACATTCACCTGACTGATGATTTAATACACCAGCCGTCCAGTTTACCAACCAGCCACAAAATATCCTTGCAGCAATGGTCAGACAGCCCAGTACTTGCCTAAACAGACAACTGAGCCTCATCCCTTGGTCAAGTTGACACCAGGACCTAAGCATCACATCTGCCTTTCATGTTCATGTGCTTTTATCTGCGCCGTCCGCTCGTGGACGTAAACCCGCAGGCCTAAGGCACAGGCGTTCTGCTGTCCAGGACTGCTGTGTTTGAGGAGACACCTTGTTATCAGGTTGAAACTCCTTGGAATAAATAAGGGGTCAAGGAAGATAGGAAAACCCACATGTCTGCAATGGGAATAGACCAAGGATCCTAAACAGAAGGAACGATGGCTTCTCTCCATTGGTGTCTCACTGGAGTCTGGCCATCCTTACTCCCTTCCAGGTGGCTGTTACTGAAGCTGCGCTGAGCCAGAGGAGCAGTGCGGCAGCGGGCCAACCCAGGGGATCACTCACGGAGCAGCAGCCCTCTCTTCATGCCCTGGCCCCAGAGCACAGCAGCAGCTCCTGGGGGCATGGGGCCAGGGGCAGTTGAGTGCTGAATCAGTGCACGCATTGTAGGGAGGCTCCTCCCTGGGCTGGCCAGTGTGCCCACCTTTTCTCTTCCTGAGCCAAAGGAAGAGATTTGCTTGACCTCGTTAGTCTGCAGTGTTGCCGGCCCATAAGCACTGAGCCTTGCGTGGGAGCAGGTGTGGAGCCCACCAAGAAGTGTCAGGGATCTGAGAAAGGCAGAGGGGTGGGAAAGAGGGAAGCCCTTCCTCGACCTTCCCAAGCCTGTGCCTTGGACGTGACAGGAAAATGTCCTTCCAAGATGGGTCTGTGGCCATGCACCCCCATGGATGAGGTGGCCATGCACCCCCATGGATGAGTGCCTCGACTCAGAGGCACACAGCGTTGTGATCCCATCAGTAGAAGATGTATTTGTCACTGTAAATTGTGCAGGCATTTATACGTGTGGGTGAGCAGCTGCTTGTCCCGGGCAGAAGGACTGACCAGTCAGTTTTCATCCCTGGTGGTTTTTGCAATCCAAATGCCAGGCAAGATTTTTTGGAGCCCCTGGGTGTGCTGACACCCCTCCCTCCCCAACGCACACACACAGGGTCCTGACTGAATACACTGGAGCCTTTGAGAATAGCCTTGAGGATGTCACTAATTGTTGTTCAATAGTCTGACTGTCCAGTCTGAGTTTTCTCCCTGCTGTGGCAGTTACAGAAGGGGCTTCCAGCAGCAGAGAAAGCACTTTGAGGCTTTGGAGCATTCCCTGTACATAAAAAGCTGTACATTTTCTCCTTTCATAGCTAGGCATGGGTTACTATTATACCTGCTGCTCTGACTGAAAAAAACCACAAGAGCCAATTTCTGAACCTCCCAAAGAGAAGACCAGAGCACCTTTCAATCCTTCCTTCTCATAGCCGGCTGCCCCTCAGCCAGAGGCTCACAGGAGGAGCGTAGTCCAAGCCTCTCCTCCTTTCATTGGCCATGTGCCTGCCATGCCAGGCCCACTGGGCCCAGAGAGAAACAGGCTGTCTCTGTCCCAAGAAGCCCACAGTCTGCATTGGGGCAAGGAGGGGAGGAAGATAGAGTCCCTAACTGTCAGCTGTGTACAGGGTTGAAAAGTAATGTGAGAAGGTACTTTAATCAAAGTGCAAAGGGGATGGTGGTTCTGCCTCGGCAGGTCAGGAAGGCTTCCTGGAGGAGGCAGCATTTGGGCAAGTCTTCGAAGAACTCTCAACGGAAGCAGAGGAAAGTGTTCTAGGTGGGATGAGCTCAGAGGAGTTCAGACGTGCTGGAAGACACGAGGGGTGGCAGGCTCTGGGGGGCAGGGAAGAAGACTTCTGCCACAGCTAAAGTTGAGATTTCAAAGGCCAGAGGGAAACGGGATACCTGAAACTCCTTGGAATTTAATATTTAACCCTCTCAGTGTTTACTTGCTCTCCTGACAAGGGTGCTGTTGAAGAGTTTTTCAGATCCCATAGAAACCTTCTCACCCTCAGTCCAGACTGCACAGCTCTGCTTTTAGTGACCAATGGGGAGTCTCACAGCCTGGAGTTCTTCCAGCTCTTGCCTCCCCTTTGGCAAGGAGGAGAGGGGTCAGACCTGGTTTATTGGAACAACTGTTTTGTTGCTGAGATTGTTCTGAAAAGTAAAAGGGCTGTCTTCCTTCCCCTCCTGCTTTCTTCCTGTCCTGACTTCACCAGGGTCCTGCTTGCCCTGTGATTTGGTGGGACATCAAGAGCTTACCATCCAGAGTACATTAGCAATTCCTGGATTTTTACCCTACTTCTTGGTTTGTTTTTTTTCCCTACCTGAGCTTATTTTTCATTTCTCCTAGCCTTGACTCTAATTCTGCTTATATACATATATAGCATATATATATGTAGTATTTTTATATTTGCAAAAACCTTGAGTCCTTTGAATGAGGAGTTAAAAAAAACAAAAAATACTAACCTTTTTCGCCCCCAGCCCTCCTCCCTCTATCATTCTCACACTCAGGAGGGCTGGGGGCAGAAATGAAATCAGAAGGAAAGATAGATGATAAAGACTGAGATGGTATAATCTAAGAATGCCGAGAGTGTATAATGATAGTGACTAAATGTACAAATTTAAAAATGTTTTTGCATGAGGAAGAACAAAGGAATGTCAATATTGCAGGGTGTTGAAAATAGATGGTAATTCACATTTTAAAACTTTAACTTTTGTGTGAGACTAAAGCAAAAAAATGTTTATTTGGTAAAAAAATAATAATAATAATCTTCTAGGCATCTGATCGTGTTAGTATTTCCTGCTTCGTATTTGAAGGAACAAGTTCAAAAAAAGCATCCAAGCACTGTTTTATAATGTTGCTGCTTCTGGCCTGCCACTTTGCTTCTGTGCTGCTTGCTAGATCCAGAAATGAGTTTCTCAGTCCACATAAAATGTGGGTGGCTGCTGCCTAGAGCCAAGAGCCAGCCCTTTTTTTTCTAGGAACGTGAAAAGCTTGGTTAACACCAAGCACTGGCAAGTGTTACAACACAGCCAAAATGCCGGCCTTCTGAGCAGCCCCGGGGATCTGCCTAGAAACCAGGCTTTGTTTAGGAAACTTCTTAGCGATAGTCTTTACACAGAAAAAAAATGCTCCACTGGCTGTGACAACTGCGCCATGGCTTCAAGCAGAACCGTTCTCTGCGGCTGCGGCCGTCCGAGGAGGAGGGAAGAGATGTTGTTTGTCAAAGGTCTTTTATGTTCACCGTTCATATTTGGGCTGTGAGTTTTCCACCTGGTGCTTGGGATGGATCTTTCCTCAGATAACCTCCTCCTACCCTGCCACCTCGCCTGCTCCCAGCGCAGGCTCTTAGGTCTCGCGCTGCATTCTTGTGGTTGATTTTACTTTTCTGCTCTCCTCTGGTTGTCTGGTGCTTGGAAGCGCATTCACTCTCAGCTTCTACTGCGTGGGCAGGGGAGTCATCTGAGTTGGTGATGGCTTCTGGGGGCTTGTTGTGGTTCTTTCACATTGTTCTTTGTAATCTGGGTTGCTGCTGGCTTCTGCTCATCTGGGCTGAGGCTTCTTGTTGCGCCCATATGGTGATGGTGGGGTACCCAGGGGTGGGGGCCAGCCTGAAAGCAGGTGATGAAGAGACACTTAGGGGCCACAGGCTGGGGCTTCCTCGTGGTGCCCCATGCCATTTCATATGGAAGCACGGCTTGATGCCTGGCTCCGAGTCCACACTTTTAAATGTTTGTTGAATGACTAAATAATGGGGTAGTGCCCAGTCGTGTTGATACCCAGTGGAGGCCCCATGTGTGAATTTTTTTTTAACATTTTTGTTGTGAAATATATCTACAGAAAAGTATTAAATTTCAAAGTAAAGTTTAAGAAGTTGTTACAGAGCAAATTTCAAAGTATAGAATGGGTTAAGTTTTACAGTTTCAGGAATTTCCTTCTGGCTGTTCTAATACACTAGGAACTAAAAAGAAATATCTCCTATAACGAGTCAGCAGTCATAATCCTTTGTTAAAGCCTAGCTTCTAGGTTACAACTCCTCCCTCTCATTTGATCGCTCTCTCGGTCTTCTGGGATGTTTGGGCAGTGACCGTTCTAACTTCATGTTGAAAAGAGGTTTGGACATTATGGGGTAGGGGGATGTGGCTGGTTGATGCTCTGGGAGAGACTGATGCCTCCGGGTTTCAGGGCTTATCTGGGAAAGGAACAATCTATAGCTTTTAAGTTTCTGAAAAATAAGTAACACTTTTATAGAGTCTTAAATAGAGCCCTGGGTTTTCTTTAGGGTTCCAGGAATACTGTTGGTTGGGTCCTGGCATTCCAAGGCAATTGGTAGTACCTGGCTGAAGCTTGCATATGAGTAACCTCCAGAATGACCTTTCAATTCTATTTGAAATCTCTGAGCTACTGATACCTTATTTTACTCCATTTTCTTTTCCCCCTTTTGGTCAGGTAAGCATTGTAGATCCCACAATGTCAGGGCCAGGCTCATCCTGGGAGTCATGTCCCACGTTTCCAGGGAGGCTTACATCCCTGACAGTCATGTCCCACATAGTGGGGAGGGTAATGAATTTAGTTGCTGAGTTTGGCTTAAAGAGAGAGAGAGACCAGATCTGAGTAATAAAAGAGGTTCTGTGGGGGTAACTCTTAGGCATGTTTATAAATAGGCTTCCATGTGTGCAGTTTTGGGTGTAAGAATCTGGGTGAAAGTTTCCCTTGAGCTGTTCTCCAGGATGTGTGGTGACAGGTAGAGGTGCCTGCCCCGTGCCCTGTGGAAAGGGACATGTGATGGAGAAGGCTCCCCATGGCAGGGCACCTCTGCCCACCCACAAGGAATTCGCCACCTACCTTGGTGAAGGTCGAAGAGGACCCTGACTTAAAATAATACTGAAGGACTGCTCTTGGTGCAAGCAGAGCCTCCAGTGGGCCCACAGAACTGCCGTTGTGAGTGATCGTAGGATGTACTTACGCATTCAGGAGAAACATGGTCATGTTCAACACGGTGCTGTTTTCAAATCACTGAGACAGCCCTATAATCATCCTTATGAAATGACTGGTTTTTAAATAGAAAGGCAAGGAAAACACCAGTAGTGGTTTATTACCTGTAGCACATAAGTCATAGGAGAGTAGAATGTGGAATTATTAAGGAAAAAACACACGTTTCCTAACATGAAAGGAAACTTAAGCTGTTACTCTTTGTTCTTCTACCTGATACTTGATGCTAACAATTAAGGTCACATATTCGATCAGGAAACACTGGTTACATACCTGCCCGGTGCTCGGGACCCTTCCGGGCACTGGGATCAGAAGGCCCCTGCTCTAGAAGGGCTGTAGGTCTAGGTGGGGAGGAAGAGAGGTAAAGAAGGAATGACAGTTACAGGGTGAAAGGGGATGGTCTGGGGGTAGGGGGAAGCAGGTGGTGTTGGGCCTGCTACCAGATCTTACCTCTTAGCAAAGGGCCCATGGAGAGGGCAGCATTAACTCTACCTAACTGGGTCATTTCTTCCAGATCGTAAGAGTTAAGCCTCATCCTGGACAGTGATTGGCAGGTCCTGAGCCCCTGTGGTCGTAGATGGCTGAGTTACCAAGACTGAGTCATCAGTCTCACTACTTTTCTTTGACCCTGTTTCTGCAGATAAATTTCTGTTCTGTCCAACTTCAGCAGGACAGTGTGTGTGCAAGTTTAGGGCAGAATAGGGCCCCTCTTAAAAAGGGTATTTTGCCTTCCTTTGCCTAAATCCCCATTTTCATCCCTAATTCATCACAGATGACAGGAATTATTTTCCTTATCCAGAGACCAGGATCTGTGTCCTGAACATTCAAAGGGTTGCATCTCAGGGAATCAAAGCATAGAGCCAGTAGAGACATCATCTGCTGGTGTGGAAAATAAATTTTGTTTCAGGTGCTGACTTCTGTTGATTGGTAGTGGCTTTCTAAAGTGCTATGTTCAGAAGGATTCTGAGGCCTACTTCCAGGTTCAGTGAGGGAGTATTGTGATTGATTAGCCATGTCTGCCACGGTCACAGGATTAGAAACTCAGGGCATCAGTGCCAAGAATTTTCCGTCTCTGATTTAATCCATCTGCTACAATGTATACAGGCTGGTATACCTTAATTGTCCAACTATATTTCTGTTCTTACATCAGCCCTTACATATGTGCTGTATCAGGGTTTTCCCCTTCTGTATTGGAAGCTGATTGCTGTCAACATGTGTAGCATTATATATAGTTAAGATCTGCATATATGCATTCCATTTCTGCCAGGAAAGGCTGTGTAGTATCGCTCTTTGTTGAACCTCCAGGAAGCAGGTCGTAAAGTAAGTAGACTTTTTCTTAGACTGAGTCATTACGTGGACTGTGGGGGGAGTCCCCTGGGATTCCCGCACACTTACTAGAACCATGTTGCATGGAGTTGCCTGAGTTGTGGGTAGGTGTGGATGGCATCTGATTGTTTCTTAACACCCCCGTCCTCCACAGTGGTTGTTTATGGCTCTCTCGGTACAGAAACGTGTGTCATTTCCTTTCCCTCCCAGTGCTCTCTTTGAACACCACACCAACTCTAGTAAACTTAACTACAGAGCAATGTGACGGAAACCGCACTCTTATTCATCCCTGGGCCTTTGTATACACTGCTCCCTATACCAGGTGCCTAAACCCCCGCCGAAGCCCGTCTCCCCGCCTCACCCTTAATCCCAGTTCAGACACCATTTCCTTGGAGAAGGACCTGAGCTCTGCATTGGTCTGAGCTCAGAGGACTGTGCTGATTTCAGTACATCCATGGTGCCCAGCGCATAGTAGGTGCTTGGTAGGGGGCAGTTGTCTGTGGGTTTGCCTCTCTTTGTCTGATGCTGCAATAGAAGTGGTGGAGTCAGCGCTTAACTGTGTCACTGAGCCAGTATGGCTGGCAGGTACCCAGGGCAGAGTATAATTTGAAACTGTACAAAACCTACCATCTGGTAGACTTTTGCAAATAGCACTAATTCTAATACTTTTGGAATCCTGAAAGAAATTGGGCATCAGCTTCCAATGAGAAATGAGGTACCCTCTGCTGCTGCTTCCTTTTTTTGTTGTTTTTTTTTCAGTCTCATAGGAATCTCCTTAGGGGTGGAAATCACAGGATGTACTTATTGTAAGCAAATGTTTTTATTCACGTAGCCTGGCAAGATCAAGCACAACCCTGCATCATTTGAAGGAAGGCAGAAGTGAACTTTCTAATCTTCATCACCAAAACTTTATTTTAAATTTTTTCTAAAATTGATTCTCTACCTTAAAAACCGTTTTTTTTCCTTTCCTGTTAGAAAACATAGCAATCAGGGATTCATACTTTTTCTAATAGTGCTCTGGACCAGATTTTGTTTTTTCTTCATGCCTGATGGGTATTTCTGAGTGAATGAATGAATGAATGAATGAATGACTCAGGGTTGTCACTTTGTAAAGGGGGAGGGTGCTGAGGGAGTAGAACCCCTTATTCCCTTCACTGAGCAGCCTTAGAATGTTTTTTTTTTTTTTCAATTCATGGGCAGACTCCGGGAATCAAACCTGGGTCTCCAGTATGGCAGGCGAGAATTCTGCCGCTGAGCCACCGTTGCACCGCCCTAGGATGTAGTTTTGAGCCCTTGTGTGTTCAGGGCTTCTGGTTTCTCTCTTGCTGCCAGATTATCAGCTTACATTCTTGCTACCAGCCATGGGCTTCTCCAACTCTTCTTCCTGCTTCAGTCTGCTGCAGACTGGGAAAAGGGATCATCAGAGTTGTCCAAATTCTTCTAAATATGATAAATAATTAGATTCTTTGGGGCCTTTGTTGAGAGTAGATTGCAGGAAGATTTTCTGCATGCGCTCTCCCTCTTTTTCTGCTTATCTGAGCCACTCACAGTGCTCACTTCCTCCATCTCAGCCATCTGGTGACTATGGGACCAGGTAAGTGGCCTCCGAAAAGGTGAACTTCAGGTTAGGAAAAGGAGTTAGCGACAGCTGGAAAGGGTCCATACCTTTTGTATCAACCAAAGGGCATTATGACAAACATTTGTGGGTTGACTGAGGGGAAAGAAGCGAGAAGGGTACATGTGATCTTAGCCAGAGTGCATCATTGCCACAGCGAGATTTTCGTGAGACTGATTGGACAGTTTTTCAGTGCTGAAATGGGTATTTCCTTTTTATCAAAACTCTAATAAAGTGGCTGATCGATAAAGTGGCTGATCGATAGCTCAGTTTTTAAATGGTATTTTTTTTTCCTTTTTTTACATGGGCAGGCACCGGGAATTGAACCCAGGTTCTCTGGCATGGCAGGCAAGCATTCTTGCCTGCTGAGCCACCGTGGCCCGCCCTGATAGCTCAGTTTTTATAGAGAAGTGAGTGAGTCGTCGTGGATCTGTATGCCTGTGGATCAGTATGCCTATGGATTAGAGCCTCTTGTGCCAAATAAAAGGCCTCGAGTTAAAGAAGAAAAAATAATGAAAGTCTGAGAGATTGTCCATTTCAAATATTGATAAATGTCTACGCTTACTAGCAGTGAGCAGGGCTTGCCATAGTAGATTGATCCACTGCCTTGAACCTTATTCTTTAAGCACGTGGAATCTGAATTCTGCAGGAAAGAGGCCTCGAGAGCTCCTGGGACACCCACCGGCCCCTCCCGCCTCCAGGCTAGGAGGGGTTTCTCTTGTTGAGTGAACTCCCCGTTCCTGGTCAGAGGCTGACAGTGGTGTCACTATCCAGGAGAAGCTCTCTTTAGCTGTTCCTCAATCGAGAGGTATTGGAGGTTGTGTGTTGCTGCAGACACCTCTTACACTCAGGGCCTGCTGTGAATCACAGTGCTGGCTCTTCTGTTGGGAGTTTGATTCGTTTCCATCCCAGCCTCTTTGGCTGACAGTTTGGGCTATTTCGGCACAGTGTGAATGAGTGTTAGCACATCCTTCAGGAAAACAGTGCTGTTACTGTCGTGTCCTTTCTCCCCCAAATAGAATAGGGCATAATGAGGAAGGTAGAACCTTGTAGGTGAATGGACCCTCCCAGGCTGGCTGCCTCCCGTTTTACAGATGTGGAAGCTGAGGCTCATGGATAGGCAGTATTCCTTGTCTGGCCTGCACCTCTCTTGGGTGGCCAAGTCAGGGCTGGAAGCCCAAGTCTTCTGACACTGTTTAATCCAGCAATTGATAAACAGACGAAGACGCACGCATTCACCTTCAAGCACAGCCAGCGACGCGTGCAGTTAAAATGATGAAATACGTTTGCCCTACCTGATTGGCTCAGCTGAGGACGAGTGGCAAGGCAGTGTTGCTTGGCTGTGGGGAAGTGGAGCTCATCATTTACTGGTTGTGAGAAGGTGAAATGGTGAGACCTTTCTTTGGGGCATTTCGGCAATATGAATATGAAAAGCTTAACCAAGATTCTGCCTTAAGGACGTAAATAAGGATGTGCATAACAAATCACCAGCTAAACGTTCTTGGTGGCATCTTTTAGATTAACACATTGAAAAATCAAACCTCTGAAAGGATGTCCATTGAAAAAGCTGTATGACCTTTGTGCCAAATTGTTTCCAACAAAGGGGACTTGGAATTGGGAGATGTCTGTGTCCCGTTCACGGTGTTTCCTAACTGGGAAGGGCTTAAGAAGGGGCTCGGTGGCAAATATATGGGACTCCATTATACTGTTCTCCTTTGTCTGAAATTTTCCATAATTAATAGAGTTGTATACCCTAGTGTGTCTGGCAGCCTTATTTTAGACCTATTCCATGTTTTCTGGGAGAATTGCTCTTTCCTCTACTTCACTTACCATACACACTGAAAAGGAATGATGTTGAGGTTCATTAACTATTGTGGAAAGATAGGATATATTTGGATGGAAAAGGGCGGAAAACAGTATATACAAAATTATCTTACTTGGTTAAAAAAAATAAATATGTTGAAAACAGATGGAAAGTGTGTACACCTAAATGGGTATTGCTGGGCAGGGAGATTTTTTCTTTTCCTTCCTTGTCTGATTTTCTTTTTTCCAACAGCAAGTGTGTGTCATTGATGAAATTGTATAAACAGTCAGACTCAGCTGTGTTGCCCTTTTGGTTTAGGGAAAAGTATGGAGGAGATTAAGAAGATGCTGCTGCTGGTGCTGGGATGTGCTGTCCAGGTAGGGCTCCGGCAGGGGCTGGAGTGGGGCGGCTGCTACCGTCTTACGGGGATAAAACACTCCCTTAGGTATGTTCCTGGGAGGGAAGTGACCACCATCCGAGGTGGCAGCTGTTTCTAGCACAGAGTAGCTTGGGCAAGAGGCCGGGGTGGGGTGGGCTCCCTTGAGCCAGGGTCCCACTGGCCACTCATCCCCAGTTTGGGAACATCTAGAGCAAGGACTGACAAACTGCAGCATTTGGGCCAAATTCAGCCCACTGCCTATTTTTGTAGATAAAGTTTTATTGGGACACAGCTGTGCTCATTCCTGTACATATCATCCCACTGCTTTCGTGCTGCCACGAAGAATTGAGTCGTTGCCACAGGGACGTATGGCCCATGAAGCCGAAAACATTTCCCATCTGGTGCCTTACAGATAAAAGTTTGCCAATTCCTGGGTCTTTACCTGTGTTAGAATCACCTGGAAAGCTTGTTTAAAGCATAGGTGTCTGTGTCCCATCACAGCATTCTCCATCTGGGACAGGGCTTAAGAAGGGACTCTTACAAACAAGCTCCCAGGTTTGTAAAAATCTGAGCTGCTTCTTGAGAATTATCACTATGAGGATTGGTAGGAGGACATGCACGGTCCTGGTTATAAAAAGGAAAACCTGGGGTGGGGCGGGGTTCATTTTCAAACCACATTTCTGCCGCTGTGGCGGCCCCAGGTTGACCCTCACTTGCGAAATGGCTCTCATTAACGCATGTCATTCCTCTGCAGTGTGAGAAGAAAGAGGAGTTTATTGAAAGAATCAAACAACTGGACATTGAGACCCAAGCCGGGATCGTGGCCCACATCCAGGAGGTAGGTGTGGCTTTGTGGCCAGTGCGGCAGGGTCCTGTCGCTCCCATGGCAACCAGGGGCCAGGTCTCTCCATGGGCGGAAAAGTTTAACAAGCACGTCACTCATTAACCATTTTTGCTAATTTTAGATTTCACACACCGCAGACAGATTGATCTTATTTGGAAAGGTAGCCATCAGCAAGCCAAAATAAAATTGGGGTAAAAATAATTTTTTTAAAAAAAAGCACCTCAATCAAATCTTCTTTTGCCTCCTTCATCTTGCCTTATATGGACTCAGACTATTTTTAAGAGCTGTCAAATGGTTTAGGCTCAGAATTTGATTTACAAGCCCTGAAAATGCATTCTGGCAAATGTCATCCAGCTTCGCATGGCTGATCTTCAGACGGAGATTACCTACTGCTGTCAGTGACAGGGCAAAGGAACAGGCTGCCACCACGTGTGAAGTCAAAACCAGCAAGGCCCAGGAGGGCATCCCGGGGAACCCAGCCGGCCTGAGCACACTGTCCCCCTCCCCCAGCCGTGCAGCTGCGGTTGTACAGCCCAGGGGCATGGCACGGAGGTGGACGAGCCGCTGGCCTTTGGGGCAGACCTTGCCCCCTCTGCCGTTGACTTTGGGGGTGGTCCCTGGAACCGAAGTCCACCCTGAAGTCCATCTCCTCCCTCCCTCTACGATAGGAGCTGTGTTTTAATTATATTAAAGTGTACGGGGTTTGCCTCCAGTGCCATTGGACAGATGAGATGAACACATGAAAAAGACATGAGTACACAGGGGCAGGTGTGTGCTTGGCAGAGACAGCTGAGCCCGGGGCGCTCTGCATCGGCGCCAGCAGATGGGCTTCCAGCGCTGGCCAAGGCCACCCTGGGAGAGTGAGCTCCGAGTCACAATCTTGAGTGGGGGGTGGCGGGGGTGGCTTGTTGAGAGTCAGGGGTCAGTGGCAGTATTTCAGTGAATATTCTCCACCATTAGTGTCAGTAACGGGCCACCTGTTAGCTTAAGAACCACTCTGCCTTTTAATTTTCCATGTGTTTTTGAAAATAGGTCTCCCTGGGGACTACTAGGTCCTATGAGATTAGCCAGTTCTCTCTGCCAGCTTGTCTTTCCGGCCCAGCCAGCAGGATATTTAAAAAGCAAAATTAAATTACGTTACCGGAAGGATCCTGCGTGGCTATCAAATTCAGTGGCTGGCAGTAGGGGCTGGTTTCTGGAATTAGATGGGTGCTTTTGGAAAGTTCAGGTGCCCAGAGACCCAAAGAATCAGAACTGGGTGATTCAAAGCTTCAAAGCTCCCAAGGTGGCCATCGTGCCGCTCAGCTGGCTTGAGCCCCTGGCGTCCAGCTCCCGTGCCCTCCTTACAGAGGCCCTGAGACACGAGGGTTTTCCCAAGCACGGAGCACCTGCAGGCCTAGCACCGCTGCCGTCAGGGTTCCCTGCCCCCCACAGGAGGAGAGTTCTTCTATCTGAGACCAGCTGTGTCCACAGTTTCCCTTTGTAAGAGTGGGGGGGATGACAGTGCAGGTGTCTGGGGGCAGAGCGACTGGGGAACGGAATGACTTTGTTTGCCGCACCTCACCTTTGTATTTTTTAGAGGGGGGGACAGGTACATGGTCCAGGAATTGAACCCGCGTCTCCCGTATGGAGGGCAAGCATTCTGCCACTGAACTACCAGTGCACTCCTTGCCTTTGTGTTTTCAGCCATTCTGAACTTCTATTTATTGCTCTGAATAATTTAAAACTTTTTCTTTCTTTTTTTTTTTGATGCACTGCTTCACTGAGTGGATACCCTTGTTTTGTCATTTTTGTTTTTTTCCCTTTTGAGGCCTGAGCGCTATATTTTCTCTCTTCCAAAAATGGGGGTGAGGACACAGCTTGAAACAGACTCTTGGCCTCCCCTGGCAGATCTGGGGGTCAGGGTCAGGAAGGTAGGGTGGGCTTAGCAGGCATCTGTTCAGAGGCTGTTCAGTGCAGACAGAGCCCTGGGCCTCCGCTGGCTCCCCCAGAGAAAGGGGTAAACCAGGTAGTCTTAGGTGGTCTCTGGGAAGGAAGGAGATGCAGGCTTACCTTAAAGATATTTCAGATTGCAAAATATTAAAATAAATAAATACATAACCTAAGATTGCCATGTACCCACCACTTTCATATAAGATTTTTTTTGACGCTGTGCCATATTTGCATTAGGTTTTGCAAATATGTATAAGATACATGTATAAGATACATGTCCCTTGCCCTGTCCTTCCTCCCCGTGAGCCTTACATTCTTTGTGTTATAAAATGTGTAGCGCCAATGAAAATGTCTTCAAAAGGGTCCTCTAGGGAATAATGAATCATAAAAAAGTGCTTTCTGGTATTTTTTATTTAAAATTCAGTCCTCTTTGAGCCAGTTCCAGAAAGCCTAAGTGGATTGTATCAGCAGAGCTTAGCTGAAGAGAATTGGCTAAACTTGCCTAAGTCCCCACCCCCTGTTCCCCCACAGAAAATTCATCAGTGTGGGATTAATTATGCAAAGGAAGTGAGAGGCTGCTACCTGTGTGGGGATCGAAGCTGGCTCAGCGTCCACCTGGCCGAGGGCCCCACTCGCCTCTACCTGGGCAGTGGGGGGCATGTGCCCGAGCATCCCCGGAGCCACCTCCCTGCCCTTGGCCTCCTCAGTGCCCGGTACCTCTGTGTGCCCCCAGGTGACCCACAACCAGGAGAATGTGTTCGACCTGCAGTGGCTGGAGCTCCCGGATGTGGCCCCGGAGGAGCTGGAGGCCCTCTCCAGGAGCATGGTGTCTCACCTCAGGAGGCTCATCGACGAGCGGGACGAGTGCACCGAGGTGCGCGCACCCCCGTGGCCCCGGGAGGGGCTGGGGCTCGGGCACTCTCCCTGAGTGCCTGGTTCGGCTCCCCGGTACCCGCAGGAGGAGAGAAGTTCATCGGAGCATGCGCGTCCTCGCCTCCTTCCTGTGTTCACCCCCCGACCCCGTCCTCTCGCCAAATAAGTAGCTTCTTTTTAAAAAGCTTGCATCACCTCTTTTGCGACCTCCCTCCTTGTTTCCCAGTCTCAGTCGAAGTCTTCTCTTTTATTGTCCTTGTCTTTTGATTTTTTTTTGTTTATTTTTTTTTTATTTTATCAAATCAATAAAAAATATTGTGCCGGCCCCCTGGGCCCAAGCACATACGAATTGGGCGGGTCCTTGCGGCTGGTTTCCATCCATCCCCGCTCTGTTTCTCTGCAGCTGATCGCGGACCTCAGCCAGGAACGGGACTACCTGCAGGCGCAGCACCCACCTAGTCCCCTCAAGTCCTGCAGCGCCGACTCCACGCCCAGCCCCACCAGCAGCCTGTCCAGCGAGGACAAGCAGCACCTGGCTGTGGAGCTGGCGGACACCAAGGCCAAGCTGCGGCGTGTCCGGCAGGAGCTGTGAGTTCTAGCAGCCCGCCCTGTCCACCAGTGGCCTGGGGCTGCCTCTCGTGCGGTGACACGGGGTGCAGACTTGTTTCTAGTGAGTGGTTTGCTCACACAGTCAGCACCCCCCGCAGGGGAGGAGTCTGCAACCTAGGGTCTGCTCCAAGGCTGAACTGCCTCCCTTCCCTAACCTCCAGAAGGAGGAGCTCCACCCGGATCCTTAGGCCTCCTGCCAAGGAAACCTTACAGGCTGTCTGCAGAAGTAGACTGTTGTCTGCATGCAAGCCCAGTTTGGGGCCAGGATGACCACCCACATGGGATGATTTCTCGACTGGGGGGAGAATGCGGCTTGCCCCACCTGGTCTCCTGCAGCTGGCTGCCCCTACCTCCCAACAGCCAGCTCACTACTTCCTTGGCTCCCGAGTGGGCCGGCTGCAGCTGGAGTCTCCTTTCCTGTCCCTCATACTCTGAAGGGAAGCCCCCGTTTCTGGTCAATGTGATTTGAAGGTGGGCATTAAGAACTTAAAAAGTGAGCAGACGTCTGAGTCGGGAATGTTTCTTCAGACCCATTGTGTAGATTTTCCCCTGCCCCCTCGAGAAACCCAGTGCCATTTCCTTCCCTCAGTGATCTTGCAGAGTGGTAGAGGAGAAAACTCTTTGATCATGTTCCTTTTCCTTCTCACTTCCTTAGGGAGGAGAAGACAGAGCAGCTCGGGGACACCAGGCATGAGGTAGACCAGCTAGTGCTGGAGCTGCAGAAGGTTAAGCAGGAGGTGAGCAGGAAGGAGCGGACCTGGGTCTGTGGGGCAGGGAGGCCCGGAGGCTGGGATTCCGCCACATAACCTTGTCCCTGAGGTCTGGGAATGCATCACCAGGAACTCCCAGCAAAGGCCTCTATTTCCTTCCCACTCACAGCAAAGCTGCCAGAGAGCCATTTGTCCCGAGCACCGCTGTGGGGGTGGCCGTGTTTCTTAGCAACTGCATGTGGAGACCCTTCCCCAGCCCCCGTGGTGGCACACCCACAACCCCTCAGATGCCAGGCGCCGCTCACCCCAGGACATCCTGGAACACACCACACTGCGGGGATTCCCCAGAGAACCTTTTTATTCGTTTCTGCCGGGGATGCCCTGAGTTGGGTCCTCCTGCTTTGCCCACCTCCCCAGAACACCCAGCTGGCAGCAGATGCCCGATCGGCCCGCGCCTACCGCGACGAGCTGGATTCCCTGAGGGAGAAGGCAAACCGCGTGGAAAGGCTGGACATGGAGCTGGTGCGCTGCAGGGAGAAGCTGCATGACGTGGATTTCTACAGGGCGCGCGTGGAGGTGGGTGGTCAGGCGGGTGGAGAGGGATGTGGAGGGGGCCGGTGGCGGCAGCTGCATGCTTCGGGAGAAGTGCGTTTGGTCTGGTCTCTCCCTGGAGGTTGTGGGGCAAGGACCCCTGTCTTACTTTGCCAGAGCTGCTGTCACAGTAATCGCACAGTGGGTTGGCTTAAGCAACGGGAATTTATCAGCTCACGGATTTGAGGCTAGAAGGAGTCCAGATCAAGGGATTGGCCAATCTTCCTCCCTGAAGGCTGGCGTTCTGTGCTGGCTGGCCGCAGTCCTTAGGGTTCCTTGGCTGTGGTGTGTCCTCTCCTTTCTCCTTCTGTGACTTCCCCCTTTCTTTCTGTAAGACGTCCAGTGATCCGGATGGAGACCCACCGTCATTCAGTTGGGCTGCGCTTTAACTAAAAGTGCCGTCTTTAAGAGGTCCTTCATGTGATGGGTTCACAACCATAGGGACTGCCTTAAGGTGAAGAACGTGTGTTGGTTGGGGTATGTAATTCAACCTACCACAAGCCCTAACATTTCTGCAGCTGGTGCTTTCCCTGCGCTCGGCCTCTGGGTTCCCCAGGGGACTCCTTGGTGCCCCTCTTCTGTCTCTAGGCATCGGGTCAGGGAGAGGCGGGCAGAGGAAGGAATATGGTTGGTCAGTGAAGGGCAGCAATTCCTTTTAGGGTTTTTTCTCTCACTTCCTGCCAGTTGATGACTTTCTATTCCCTTATCTCTGTTTGGACTTCGTAGAATTTCTGTGGCGTAGTCCTCCTAGGGCTCAGGTGCCTTGTCTACCAAGTAGGGATAAATACATGATTTGATGAGGTTTTTTAGATGAAAGGGATAAAATACATGATAAATCCCTGGCATGTGGGCCAGTCCCTTAGTAAACTCTTATTCTATAGAAACTACTCTGAATAGTTTTTATAGTAAATTACCTGAGGTCACGGGAGGAAGTCAGGGGAAGGGTGACGGCTAAATGGGGAGCTGAGGCCAAGGCTCTGGTGAGGTCAGCTGGGGCTTTGACCTCTCCCTCGCCGCCTCACATTAGCAGTGGGTGCCGTGACCCTGTTTGCTGAAGATTTGGGATTTTCATCCCCTGTTGGCCATCTTAGAGGGGGTGAAGGTGGCTCTCATGACATGTCTCAATTCACTGTGTTCAGAAAGTTCCCGTTGGGTTAAGTCGGGGTATCTGGGGCTCACCGTGGACTTGTGGTCTCTCCCCTCACTGCTCAGGAGCTTTAGGTACCCAAGCACGGATCTGGAGGGCACAGTCTCATCCCTCTCCTTGCTGAAGGTCTCCTGCAAGGCGTGGTCATCCCTCCGACTTAGTCGGGGATGTCTGCCCCTAGGAAAGACACCTTTCCCCCTGCTGAGAAGGTGCCCTTGATGCTGTGCAAAAAAGCCTCAGCCTGAGCGAGGGGTGCAGAGGGGAGGCAGCTCTTGTCTTTGGCCTGGAAATGGTCCACCGAACGGCTGGTTATTAAAGGCATAGATCCTGGCACAGGCAGGTTCCAGGGCACTGGCGCATGCCAGTGGCTTTCATTGCTGGCACTCACTGGAAATGCCGCTGTTGGGTGGGTCCGGGGTGGTTGTGCACAAGGTCCCCTGAGCTGCTGCCTCAGCAGCTTCTCCCGCGCATTGGGGACCATTGCGTCCCCCACACAGGACCACAGGGAGAGGGGTGGGTCTTCGCCGTCTCCCCCCAAGATGCTGCTCGGTAGGGGCAGGTGCTCCATGTGCGTTCCCAGCCTCGTCCAGGCAGCCTTGCCCAGTCGCGCAGACATGTTGATTTAGCTCCTGCCTGGCGCTGAGCCCTGTGCAAGAGCTGGGCTTCTGCAACATCCAGGGGCTTCCGGACTCAGACAGGGGACTCCCACCTGCCTGAGCCTGGGGACGCCTTTCCCTCATTCTCAAATACTTCTGTGTCTCTGTATTGTAATAATGGTACTTTGCATATCTTTTGATTAATAATTTACCTTGAGAGACATTACCATGAAGTTAGTACTGCTTTAAATTTTATATTAATTTCAATAATCCCAAGAGAAGTAGTGCATACCTGCTTGAGATGTTTCTTTGGTTTGCAGACCCCTGGGTAAGCTGGTGGGCTGGTGGACTGGGCCGGGCTGCTCCATCCCAGAGCCACAGTAGGGAAGACTGAGTCTCAGTTCTTCTCACATGCCCAAGATATTGGTGCTCAGAGAAGCAGTGCAGGGCAGGAGCATTTGAACTCAATGGAGTATTTACAACAGTTTTGCCAGTTGTCTTCAGTCTTTATGGGATACGTAGAGCAATTGGCAATTCATTCCCTTGCCCATTTCCCAGACTCAAAACCTTTCATTCATGAGTGATTGTGCCTCATTCCTGTCATGAACATTAATTGAGTAGCGAGGATACCAGAGGACATTAATTGAGTAGCATGGATACCTGGTCTTCACAGAGCATCATGAGTGCTGTTTGGAGGAGGCTGCAGAGCAGGGGCACCTCACCCAGACTGGGGTGGCAGGTAAGGTAAGACCTTCCTGGAGAAGCAGCATTGAAAGTGGACCTGAATTGGAGACATGTGTTACTAGTCCAGGAGCCTTGCAGACGGAGAAGCCACATGCTGGAGGACATGCAGGACAAGTTCGGGCTCGCCAATCCTGGTGTGTCCAAGTAGGGCGTGAGAGACAAGGCTGGAGGGCGCCAGTGGCCCAGTCGTGGGGAGAGCGTGTCATCCTCCTTTACACTGAGGGAGTGGTGTGGCTTGTATTCGGAAGGCTCACCCTAGCTGCCGTTTGGTCAGTGGATCAGAAGAGGAGCAGGGGGCCAGGATGCCCAGGGCTACGGCAGCCACTCTCACCAGGACTGCAGCCTAGATGCTCCATTTGTCTGGTGAGCTTTCTCCCGCTGCTGGGACAGGAGGGGGTGAGCATTAGTGGAGCACCTACTGTATGCTGCTCACCACAGCTCTGCCTGGTAAAGAGGCCCTGTCCCGCAGGGAGGGACCTGGGTTCCTTGGGGAGAAGGAATGAGTGGGTCAGGGCCACCTGGCCTCCGAGCTGACCTGAATTCTGCCTATAGCTTTCAGCCTTTTTCTGGCTGCTGCTTCCCTGAATCCTACTGGAACAGGTGCCCTGGGAGTGGAGTTCTGTTGCCTTTGTTCATGGATATGTTGTCAGCATTAGGACAGTATCCGGCCCGTAGGGGCTGGACAAGTACTCACTGAGTGAGTTGTGCCTGAGGTTGTCTTTGGGCAGCGCTAGCAGCTGCAGAGCCAGTGGCCGCTGTGGTGCAACAGAGCCACCACTTTCTCAAACACCTGCAGCAGCCCAGGTCCAGCCATGTGGGCCTCCCTTGACCAGCTGCCGGTCTGGGGCATCCGGTGTGTATTGGGGTCAACCTGGGCTGCAGGTGAGGACTCTGGAAGACCTCGGCAGCACTGGACTCTGTCAGAGGAAGCCATTAGCATTTGGGTGCTGCCAGGATTGAGGGTAGCCCCCTTCCCTCAGGGGCCCAGGCCAGTCAGGGCCCCCCTAGCGCCAAGTGGGCTTCATGTCGTGTGCAGCTCTGCATTGGTGACTTTGTGGCTGGGTGTTCATGTTTCAATAAATAAGTGTGCATACCTTTAAATGAAAATCAAGAGTTTTCAGGGGGTAGTGAGGTGCATTTCTGAGAAATTCACCATGGGATTCCTAAGAATAATTTCTAAGCAATTAAAATGTATACAGTGCTTTGCGGAAATCTGCAGATATCTGAAGTGAAGTTGACATAAATCGGATAAAACCTTAGATTCTAAAGCCCCAAGTATGACATGGACTGATTTCTGTAATATGCATTCAAAAAAACTAAAATAAAATGGATAGAGGGATGGCTAGATGGGCAGATATGTGGCAGTGCAAATATAGCAGAATATAGAGTGAATTGTAGAATCTAGGTAATACATATATGTATGTTTGCTATTCATATTCAATGGGATATGAACCATTTTGCATAAGCCACATCATTTCAGTTTTGAAACATGTAAAACTATTAATCTGTTTAAAGCTTTGAAACAGTTCCCAATAAGCCTTTAATCGTCATTGCTCAAGATGTGGTCAGTATCTTCCTGTATCAGAATCAGCTGAGGGTGCTGTTGAAATTTAGATCCCTGGGCCCCATCCTAGCCCCTGAGGATGGGCCCTCCCTGGAGGTTCTGTACTTCCACGTTGTGGGTGTTAGTCTTAGCTGAACCCAGTGTTTTCCTGCTGTGGTGGGTGGGGTTGGCACCTCTGAGCCCCCGAGGGCAGGGGTGGATCGGGTTGGACTGCGTCCGGGGCCTGGCACACAGAGGCACTTGGCAGTCAGCACACGAGGGGAGTCAGAAACCATTGCTCAGTAGATTTGCAGCTTGGGGAGAAGGGTGGGGAAGGAATCATGCATTTTGTTCCCGCATCTCCTTTGGAATGGAGTTGGGGTTGCATGTGATGGGCAGGAGAGCAGAGAGTCTTGCACCTGCTGGGGAAACACAGCACATGGGTGACCCTCTTCCTGGAACAGTGCCAGAGACAAGCGGCCAGGCATCCACCGCCCAGAATGTGCCCGCTGTAGCCAATGAGGAGCGCGTAAACGCACATCACAGAAGGAGCGTGTGTGAGGTGACAGTGAGAGAAAAAGATAAAGGACGTGGTAGAGGGGGAGGTTACTTCTGGTTAGAAATACACGGAATACAAATTTCCATGTTCAGCTTTTAAACTTCTAGCAGCTTTTATGTGGCTCCTAGCCTTGTTTGCATAAAGGGTAAAACAAAGGAGGGAGGCAGATGCATGCAGTAGGAGATGTGGGGTGCACTGCGTGGGGGTGGCAGGCCTTTGGCTTCCCTTTGCAGGCAGCGGTCCCAGCTCTGCCCAGGCAGGGGGATGAGAAGGCTGCTGTCCAGAGGGCTGTGTGGGAGGAGGACCAAGGCAGAAGGAAACGGCCTGGAAAATGCCCTTTTCCCATGTTTTGCCATTGGCTGAAGATTCCCCCCATCAGCACAAGGCTGGTGCACAGGTGTTGTGTGTGTCCTGGCCATAGTGGACGCGGGACATATCTGTGTGCTTCACGTGAGATTTACAGCTTTCTAGGTAGTGCTGGTTCACAGACTGGCAGGACACAATCTGAGCTGCACTGCTGTCTTGCTGAATGGGGGCAGATCTCGTCCCTTCCCTGGGCCTCAGTTCCCCCATCTGTCAAAGGGTGGTCTGGGTGGTCTCTGGGATCCCTGGTCCCCTAGTGGCATGGGAGCACATTTGCAGTGAGCCTATCCTGGAGTGCCACCCTCTAACAGAGAGTCTTCCAAGAGGAGATGGGGCCCCCTAGAACAGATCAGCACAGCAAGGGGTCAGCCAGGGCCAGAGAGATAGGGTGGAGGATTGGCGAGGCACTGGCCAATTGGGAGCTGGATTAGTGATCAGCCCCCAAGTAGGGCGAGCAGGTCTGTCCTATCCCTCTCTGGGCCTGGGAGAGGGGGCCAAGCCTCCTGTGAGCCCCCAGCAGAATCGCTCACAGTTGTCGTCTCCAGTCTTTATCCTACAACCCTTCCCTCCCGCGTCCGCTGCAGTCCAGCTTCCACCCTCACCTCCACCGCTCATCTGAAACCACTCTTGTGAATTAAGAGAACCCATGACCCCATTGCCAAATCCAACGGGCACCAGACCACTTCCCTCTTGAACGCTCTCCTCTGCTTGCCTCCCTAACGAGGCGGTTGCCTAGTGGATCTCTAATTCTCCCTGCCCGGGTCCACCCGCCCCCTTATGTAATCCATGCCCCTCTTTCTGGTTGTGGCCCTCTGCTGTCTTCCCTCCCTGTGCTTTCTCTCCGTGCCTGTCTCATCTGCCTCCTGCCCTCTTCCTGGAACTGACATGATAAACAATAAAATTCCAAACTCTGATCTTTGGGCCTGGTGTCTCCTGCATTCCAGGCCTCTGTCTGTTTGGAGAGTCCGGGGATAACAATCAAACTCACTGCCCAAGTTCCTCTGGCCTTCTCTGAACCTGACCCCATCCTCTCTCTAGACAGGAGTCACCATCCACCCACTTCAAGACAAAAGCCACAGCATGGGTCAACCGTGATTCTTCTTTGACCAGCTCCCCCCAACACACTCCCTTTAACCCCACAGTGCCCCAGGCCCTTGGCACACCCACCCTCGCCAGCCCGCCTGTCCCTGTCCAGAGTCAGGTCTTTGAAGAGCTGAGTGTGTGCCCCTGCCTCCTGGCTACCTCAGTTTGCTTGCTCCTGTTTCTTTCGGAGCCTGCATGCAGAAAGCCCTGTGCATACGTTGGAGTTGGCTATCCTTCTTCTTGTTACGTCTGTCCATCCCCTCAATTGCTCTAGGGATAAAATCCACGCCCCATCCCTCAGGCTGGCGCACACCTGTTTGCAGGACCTGATGCTCTGGCCATGCTGCGCCCCCTCTGAGCCTTTGCATAGGTGCCTTGCTCTCCCCCTGGTTCACATCTCCAGGTTCCATCAGACTCGGCTCAGGAGCTGCATCCCCGTGGAGTCTCCCCTGTTCAGGATTTGCAGTAGGTTAGCCAAACTCTGTGGGCTTTCAAATCTCCCCAGAACAAGTCAAAACGGGTACCAAAAAGCCTTAAATTTCTAGGGTTGGCTTTCAAAAAGACTCCTTATTTAACTGGTAAAACATAAATGGAAAAGCACAATTTCTTAAGTTGAAGCTAAACTTTAAAAATGACTTTGCAGGCACTGGTCCACCCTCACTAAGGGATTTAAAGGGCTGGCTGCCCAGGGTCACCCATGGCTCTGGCCCTGCCTGCATTCCCCAGGCATGTGTGTACCCCTGTTCTAACTCTCAGCAGCACTCTCCATGTGGCATTGCCATGATATGTTTTCCTACCTGTTTCCCCACCAGACTGAACTCCTTGAAGACAAAGGGTGTGCCTTATTGCCTCAGCACGTTGTCCAGCCCGGGGGTTGGTAAACTATGTTCCATAGACCAAATAACTGCCTGCCATTTGTTTTTGTAGATAAGATTTTAAGGGAACAGAGCTATGCCCATTCACTTACGTCGTACCTATGGCTGCTTTCAGGCTACCAGGAAAGAGTTTGGATCATTGCAACAGAGACCACCTGACCTGCAAAGCTGAAACTATTTATGTTCAGTCTTTTCACAGACCTGTGGCCTGTAGTTTGCCCAGTGTTGCGCACAGTTGTTTCCAAAGGGACAGTAATAATAACTTATGTGATTATGGAGCTTTTGCCACATGCCAGAAACTGTCTTAGGCTCTCAACTTACATCAGTATAATTAAGCCTCATGATGGCCCTCCCTACGAGGTCTGGCAGTCACGATTAGTTACACTTATTTTTCAGTTGAAAAAATCCTGGAGATTAATTAGTGACGTGGCCAAGCTCGTGCAGTTTGTGAGCAGGTGGGTCTGGCATTCAGACATCCATCTGCCTCCAGGACCCTGCCTGCCCGCCGGTGACTCATCATCAGCCTCAGCCTGGCAAGGAAGAAGCAAAAGAAAGGGGCATGGGGGAGAGGGGAAAGGAGCGGATTTCGTGGAGGGGCCTCTGCTGCAGTGCCCATGGAGACGCTGGGGAGAAGAGCCCCGCCTAGCAACTGTTGTTGGAACTAAGGCCTTACTGCTCAAGTGGGGACAGGTAAAGTTCAGGGGACTTAGAACCCCTTGAAAAGGGAGATCTCCTGTTCCAACTTCGGGTTTTGTGCTTCTCTTTATTTCATAATAACATCTAAGGAGCTTTGGTAAAATTCACTGCACTAAGAAGTTAGAGCAGGACCGACCTGCTCTTTGATTTCTGGTTCAGTCTGCCATGCTCGTCACATCCAGTGAAGCTTAAAATCAGGCAGCTTTTCAGATGTGACCTCTCTCCCTTGGCTAACACAGCAGGCAAACTCACTGCCCTCCCCCTGTCTACATGGGACATGACTCCCAGGGGTATGGACCTTCCTAACAACATGGGATAGAAATCCTAGAATGAGCTGGAACTCAGCATCAAGGGATTGAGAAAATCTTCTCTACCGAAAGGGGAAAGAGCAAAATGAGCCAGAATAAGTTGTCGATGGCTGAGAGATTCCAAACAGAGTCGAGAAGTTATCCTGGAGGTTATTCTTACGCATTGAGTAGATATCACCTGTTTAGTTACGGTGTAATGGAGAGGCTGGAGGGAACTGCCTGAAAATGTGGAGCTGTGCTCCAGTGGCCATGTTTCTTGAAGATAATTGTAGGATGATATGGCTGTCGCAGTGTGACTGTGTGCTTGTGAGGGCTTTGTGTCTGATGTTCCTTTTGTCTACCTTATTGACAGACAAGTAAAATATATGGGTTAGAAATAAATAATAGAGGAACAAATGTTAAAATAAATTGAGTAGATTGAAATGCTGGTGATCAGCGAAGGGGAGGGGTAAGGGGTATAGTATGTATGAAATTTTTTCTGTTTTCTTTTTATTGCTTTTTCTGAATTGATGCAGATATTCTAAGAAACGATCATGATGATGAATATGCAACTATGCGATGATAGTGTGAGCTATTGATTATATAACAAGAACGAAATGATCATATGATAAGAATGTTTGTATGTGGTTATGTATCATAAATAAAATATAAATAAATTAAAAAAAAAACGGATTTTCCATGGAGTGTAAGGGATTTCGGTGAGACCCAGCGAGCAGGTATGGGTGATGCCTGAGGCACCAGACTCCCAGGCTCACTCCCCCTGCACCTGAGACCAGTTTCACAATCCCTTTGGGGATCGTGAGCCTGAGCTCCTTGGGAAGGGGCCATTTGTTCCTGTGACTCTGCAGCCCCTCTGGAGCCTGGTGCCCATGAGGTGTCAGGAGACGCGTGCCTGCCTGGGATACGATGGGCTTTCAGGGGTTGCTGGGTTGAACAATGTTTTGCAGGGTGTGAGGTGACAGCAGTAACAGCCGCTGCGGGTATCTCCCATGTGTTATCTAATCCTCAGACCACCCTTGTTTTCATGCCCATCGTAGAAAGGAGGAAACCACCTGAATTCACTTAGGGTACCCTGGCCAGTGCATGCGGCAGGCCTGGGAACCGCCAACCTGGGCTGTGACTGAAGGTCTTCCTCCTGGGTCCCTGAAGAGGCTGGCATTGGCATCTCAAAAGCTGCCCGGGGGCTAGTCCTGGAGTCTGGCTCCCTCTGCCCTTTGCTGGGCTGGGTCAATCAAGCCTTTAAATAGCCTGCCAGTTCAGTTGGGGTCAGGGCTGTGGTGGGGTGGTCTGGCCTTGGGCAGCCTCCTAAAAGTATGGGATCCAGCTTCCCCTCCATACCAGCAGAGTCCTTGGCTTGCTTTTGGAGTTTGGGTGCAACTCTCTTTCATATCTGGTTTCTCACCTCTGAGTTGGGTGGAGTGTGCAGGGCGAGTTGAGATATTCTGTGGCCTAATATGGTGGAAGTTGAAACCACCAGAAAAGTAAGGCATATTCATGTAGCAGTTAGAAATCATGTTATTCCATGCTACATTCTGCTCAGGGCCCCTTCACCTATCCTGCCTGTTGGAAATCTCCAAATCCTTCAGGGTCTACCTCATGGGCCATTTCCAGTTCCTCCTCGTAGTGTGATTCAGCTGATGAGTGTTTTTGAACTATTACTAAAGGCTCACAAGAGCAGATGAGGACTGTCCCTGCCCCTGAGCAGGTCAGTGTTGAGGGAAGAACTAAAGGCCAGCCTGCCTTTGCCCCAGAGTGTGCCAGGACACTATGGGAGCCTAAGTGCCCAACTCAGCAGCAGGGCAGGGTAGATTCAGGGGTCCTTCTCAGGGACAACTCAGAGTGGGTTTTGAAGGCTGAGTAGGAGTTGGCTGTGAGGCTGGAGGAACAGCTTGTGCTATGTGAGTACAGCACTGAGAAAGTGGCAATACCAAGTTATGCTGGTGGGTAGATCTAGCTGGAACATCCATTGAGAGCAGCAGAGGCAGGAACCAGAGAGTGAAGGCCAGATCGTCTTCCTTGAAGCCCTCAGCATGTTCTGGCTCATTCATTAATTGCAGTTTGGACTTCTTTTGCTCACATGGGCCCCTTGAAGCTGGGTGTGCAGGCAGCTGAGGATAGCAGAAAGGACACAGGATTTGGCACTGGGTTCATTCCTTAATCAGAGCCAGTCCCCCCATGCCTAAAAGGAGACTGTTCCCACCTCCCTCCCAGAGCCGTTAGGGCAGTGAGTGAGGCGAGGACACAGCACCTGGTGCGAGGCCGGCTACAAAGCAGGCACCAGAAAGTGCTGGCTGCTCTGCCCACTGCTGCTGCCCCACCTCTTGCTCCTGCTTATCTTTGTATCCTGTGTGTCCCATCCCAGCCACACACAGATGACTGGGGACAGATGGCAGAGAGGGGCATGCAGGTGAACCCAGTCTAATGACCACAATCTTTGCCAGATCCCAGGCTTTGATCAAAACCGTGTCTGCTGCCCAGAATGAGCATGGTTTCTTCGCTACCAAGAATCTTGGATTCTGGCCCACATATGGGGAAAGTGAACAAGTCGTGGATAAGCAGGGACTATATCAGCTCAGTTCCCAAGTGTTAGGATCCATGTGTGGGGAAAGCCTTAGAAAACTGCCAACCGACAGGTTCCTATTCATGCATGTGTTCATAAACTGCGGAGGCATTGGGGGGGGGGAATTCAGCAATCCCCACCCCCCAAGCCCTTGGGCAGTGCTGGGAAGGGCTCAGAACAGTATGAGAAACCAAAGGGCGTTTGTCCCTTGCCCGTTAGCAAGGAGTGACACAGACCTGTGGTGAATGAGCTGAATTCCCATTGCGTGCTCCAGGTTGCCTGTGATCAGGTTAAAGAGGCCAGCAGGTCTCTCCCCTGCAGCACATGTTTGGGGGTTTCCCTTTGTTTGGTTTGCTATGCAATGGCATATCTATTGTAGAGACTCCCCATTTCTAGGAAATGCCAAGAGCTTTTGTTTTCCCAAGAGTACACATGTAAAATATTCAACTAGGAACTGTGTTTTGGTTGAAAGCTTGCCTGAGTGGTTGTTTCCAGGATGTGGATGGGATGTTGAAGTCAGAGGACCAGACTCGAACCTCAAGCCTGGGGCAGAATCTTATCCTCACCCCTTCTTCGCTAAGGAAACTGGCTCTCAGGGAGTCCTGTGTCTGTCAGTGGAGGCCATTTGTCCCATTTGGCTGCTAATGTAACACTTTTTAGCACTGCTTAGACTGTTACCTTCCTGAACTGAAATCTTTCCTTGGCTTGTGGACTTTATCTCCTAGTAGAGAAAGTCCATATGGTCTGGCCTAGTGAAAAAAGTGAAGACAAAAAGCGGAGACAGAACCTCCCACAGCATGCTTATCCGTAGATCGTTTTGATGCAGCCGCCTGGGAGCGCTTTGGTTTTAGAGTTCTGTCTTAGTAACCCAGGTGCCTTTATCTGATGGTTCTCATGTCTGTTTTTGCTGACCAGGAGCTGCGAGAAGATAATATCATTTTAATTGAGACCAAGGCCATGCTGGAGGAGCAGCTGACGGCCGCCCGGGCTCGGGGCGACAAAGTCCACGAACTGGAGAAAGAGAACCTGCAGCTGAAATCAAAACTCCACGACCTGGAAATGGTAGTTCCAGCTGTGCTGTTGCCACATTTAAAACAGATTGGGGCTGGGTCAGGTTTTATGCCAGGTCCCTCTCTGATTTTTTTATCTGCTGGACTTGCTGCTGTTGCCGCCACTGCCAGTGACTTAAGGAATATAGAGAGTAGCTTGCTAAGATCAGTGGGTTGAGCATGCACCATATAGCACCTGCAAAAGAGAAGATGTGACATCTGTATTGCTTTTCTTAAGGATGAATGTTAAACGTGCGTGTTTATTTTGCAAGAAAGATCTTAGCCAGTGTTTCTGGTGTGAATTGCACTGTGATTAGTAAGCCCCTATACAGCTTTTTCGAGGCATATTAGCTTGCTCCTCACCATGATACTTGGTCTTAAAGCTGTGCATGGCATGTCAGCTTGCACAGACCATGTTCAGTTACAGACCTCGCAGCTCTCTTCATTACCTACCGCCAGGTTGGGGTTTCTTTTAAAGGCTCAGCTTTCCCAGCGGGCCTTGAGTTGGTGTGATTTCTGGGCAGCTCTGTCTCTTTGGAAGTCAGCAGATACATCCAGGCTCTTTATCCTCAGCCAGTGAGGGTGGGTGTGTGGCAGTGGGCATCTGTCCAGAACATTTTCCCGGCTGCGTCCTTACTCTTCCCTCTTCCTTTCTGCCCCAGGACCGAGAGGCAGACAAGAAGCGAATTGAGGAGCTGCTGGAAGAAAACATGGTCCTGGAGATTGCACAGAAGCAGAGCATGAATGAATCTGCCCACCTGGGATGGGAGCTGGAGCAGCTGTCCAAGAACGCAGACCTGTCGGACGGTGGGTGGTGCCTGGAGCTGGAAATCAGCCTGGCCCTGGGCTTCTTCCCCTTCTGGGGAGCTGAGCCTCGGTGTGCATTTCCCGCAGCAGGCCGTTCACTCATCCCGAGTAAACGCGATTGCCTTCAAGTGCCATTTGGAACAGTTTCGTTATAATTCTCCCTGAGGGAAGCATGCAGGGTCTGGCAGCCTCAGTGTCAGGATGTGAAACACAAATTAAGCTATGCCAGGTTTCCAGTTCCCATATGGACTCTCCCAGGAGTTTCCAGATTACAGCCTGTGGACAGTCAGGCCTGACCGGGGATGGTTGAGAGCCCTGCGTGACAGGAGACACCCCCTGTCACCAATCCTCTCAATAAATGTACCCGAGCCTGGTTTCCCTCCATTCATTTGCATAATTGGGGAAGATGGATGCAGCCTGTTTTCCTTCTCCCTGGAGGTGGGAGGGGAGATTTACTAAGTGACAGCTTTTCAGGAGACCCACATTCTCTGTCAATCTGCCCATCCTCCCGTCCTGTGCTTGCACTGCTGGCGAGAAGCCGGCACCCCTTCTCAGTGGGGTGGGTGGGGCAGCAGGAAGCTTCAGCGCCCGGCAAACAATAAGCCAGTTCCTGCGTTCTAAAATAGCACATGCTAACCATTCACACGCACCTGATTATGCAAGTTAACATTTACTTAGAACCTTACAGAGCCTGGTAGGACTTTTGGCTTGTTAGGGGCTACCCCCCCACCCCACCTCAAACCTCCCTAAGCATAATGGAGAGGTTGTTAAAAGCGGCTAAATATTCCTTTGCTTTAAGGGGTCCTATCAGTTCCAAACCTAAAGTTAGGTAATTAGACTGAATGAGTTAGTGTTGTCTCTGTGCTGGTGCCTGCACAGTGCTGCGCTGAGGGGACACCACGGAATCCTGGAAGTTCCCTGCCCTCTGGGAGGACCCATCCAGCGGGGAGGACTCCTGTCCCCTGTTGGAGTGGAGCAGTGGTGCAGGCAGGCATGGGCTGGTCTCAGAGCCAATAATTCAAGTCTTTCTGTTTGATTTGGAGCCCAGAATGGCTGCCCAGGATGGCTTGCGAGCCTCCCCAGCTTGCATATCCTTTGCAATTGATGGCTGTGATTTATTCTTAGTTTTCCCAACTCCTAGCACCCTGTATAAATGTTGACTGGCAAGGATGGCATACCATAAGAAACACTTGAATGTACTTTTGCATGAACGGTGGACAGGTTTTTTTTTTTAATTTTTATTTTATTTATTTATTTTTTACATGGGCAGGCACTGGGAAACGAACCCGGGTCCTCTGGCATGGCAGGCAAGCATTCTTGCCTGCTGAACCACCGTGGCCCGGTGGAGAGGTTTTTTGAATCAGAAAGACCCAGTTGAAGTCCTAGCTCCTCCACAAATTAGCTGGGTGGTGTTGGGCAAATACTTAGCTTCTTTTAACTTCAGTTTCCTTATCCCAAAGTGGGTAATGAACCTGCCTCCCAGGATAGCTGTGAGTGTTGAATGAAAAGGCGATGAAGCTTGAATCTACACAGGCATGCAGTAAAGGGCAGTTGTTAATAAGACTTTATGTTTAATAAGCTGTTATCTTACTAAAACATAGGAAAGCCTGGCTGCTAATGCTAGCATAGTTCCAGGAGCATAGCACTCAGCAAAGAACGTGGCCTATTGTATTAACACATTGTTGTGTTTTTGCAGTGGTATTTGAGGCTGATTTTTTTTCCTCGTTTTCTTCATATGCAATTTTTTTTTCTTTTTTAAAGAGTACTTGGAGGTTTACAGAGTCACAGAGGGAAGTACAGAGTTCCCAAATACCACTTTCTCACCCGGTACAGACTTTTATGGAGAAGAGACTTGTGATCAGTTCCATTGTTTAACTTGTAGAACTTTAAAATTTGTTCGTTTTCTGAATGATGCAAAGACAGGGTCTGGATAATCTCAGGGTTTTATTATAGTGGAGCCTGTGCTAAGGTGTTGTGTTTTAATTTACTTTCATTAGTAGCGTGGTCGGGCGAGCCCTGCCGGCACCTGCACATGTGAGAGCATGTGCGGTTTTGTGTGTGCCAGCTCTTGGGTGGGGCAGGGCCATGGTCACTCCGTCCACCTCCACTGCTGCCTTGCCCCGTGATGCTTGGGGCCTGTATGAGATTCTCACTTGTCTGTATTGTTACCCTTGGGTAGAGGATGAAAACTTAAGGGAGAAAACAGATATCTTTTAATGCTTTGTGATCGCCCAGGGAATCTGAACGGGTACATCTTGTTTCCAGATTGATGTGCTCACTATGAAACCATCATCCTATGTACCCACCACCTCGAGGGCGATGGCTGAGAAGCAGTGGGGGACTGGTGGCAGCCCCCTTAGCGGTGCCTTGGGACATTGCTTGACTCCTTCTTCCAGGGCTTTGCCGGACATTTGTTTCTTCTCCCCGATAAGTTCAGTGACTTATCTGAGGTCATGCAACTGGTCATGGCAGGAGAGGGCCAAGAACTTGCCTTCACTGGGACATGAACTTTCTGCATTTACATTTAAATTCTGTAAAAGCAGTGTAGATACTCGGCCCTTTTCTGTCTTTAGCTCGTATATATTTTCATTTCACTTAAAATCCTTAAGGCATTTTACCTATGCTGACTCATTTTTCTTCAGCATATTTGTGAAATTGCAAAAAAAAAATCCTCTGTCCAAAGGCTCTTACTAGCAACAGCTGGTACTCGGCGTGGGAACCAATGCAGCCTTCTTCTTCCCGTGGTGGACATGACCAGTTGTGCCTCCTCCCTGCTGAGTGTCCCAGACACCCACGACTCTCAGCTGGCACAGAATATGGCACGCATTAGCCTCTGAAACCCTGAGTTATACAGCCGGGTTAGCAGCTTGGTAAACACCTGGTCCCCAGAAGTTACATGATCTTGAACTTTTGCACGGCCTCCTCCACAGTGACCTGTTGTCTTCTTAAATGCAGGGTGGTTCCCCTGTGGGAGCCCAGCTCAGATGATGGAGGGTCCTTGGCTGCTGAGGGCCCCTCGGGCATTGACACTTACACAGTGCCACTAGAGAAAGGAGTAGTAGTGGGAGAGAGCTGGCCCGTGTGGGCCCCTCCTAGGCCCCACAAGTCCAGGGCACAGGGCCGATGATGGCGGAGCTCCCGGGACGCCTGGCTCTGACCCACCTTTGTGCTTCAGCCTCCAGGAAGTCATTCGTGTTTGAGCTGAACGAGTGTGCCTCCAGCCGCATCCTGAAGCTGGAGAAGGAGAACCAGAGCCTGCAGAGCACCATCCAGGGGCTGCGGGATGCATCCCTGGCGCTGGAGGAGAGCAGCCTCAAGTGCGGGGAGCTGGAGAAGGAGAACCACCAGCTCAGCAAAAAGGTAACCTTGGGCCAGGGTGGTGCCTCCCCCAGCCTTTCCTTTAACCGGGTGGTGGGTTACACTGGCAGATAGTTTAGATGTTGGGGAGGATGCACAACTGGAAGGATGTGGAGAGTGCAGATGCCGTCACCGTTAATTTCCATAGAGGAGCAAGAATGATAATTGAGAAGAGTCAAGAGGCAACAGGGCTTCTCCCTGTACCACCACCCCGAAGGTGATTACCTGGACCTATGTCTTAACCTTTGTGTTCTTTGCTTTCTTCATCTGTGAAATGGGTTGTTGTGGTACCCACCTAGTGGATGTTGTGAAGATTCTGTGAGCTGGGCGGCTGCCGTGGCTCAGCAGGCAGAGCTCCGACCTGCCGTGCTGGAGGTCTGGAGTTCGATCCCTGGTGCCTCCTGCCCATATGCAAATTAAAAAAAAAAAAAAAAAGATTCTGTGAGCTCGCATATGTAAAAGGTCTGGCACATGGGGAGTGTTCAAATTGTAGCTACTAAAGTGTAAGAGTTACAGCGGTGGACTCATGAGATCAGAGAGAGGAAGCAGTTAACATAAGGCTCTGACTCCTGTATGTTTAGTCACTTACTGCAGCAGTAAGTACATCTGTGGGGCTGCAATGTTTTGCGTGTGTGTATGTGTGCACATGGGATCACAATGGACCAATTTTGGGTATTCCTGGGGATAAAATAAGATCACTGCTCTCTCGCTCCTGTTGGTTCATGGGATGGGAAAGAAGAGACCACTGGACTGAATTTGCTTCAAGGAACTGCTGGGTCTTCCCAGTAGTCCAGTAGAACCCTAAAACAGACATGCCTGCAAACCAGTCTTCATTGTACAGTCACAAGGAACCCCATTCACAGGTCATGCTGGTTCCAGTACAGGTAGTTTGTGGGCTTACCATCGGAGGCTAGAGGTTGCTTCCTCGTTTTGGCCACTCAAGATCAGAGGACATCTAGAACCTGTTACTAGGATAGCTGCTCTGGTGTAGAGGCATTGTGGAGCTCAGCACACCAGCTGCTGCATTGCATCCGAGGAAGGCCAGGCCATGCTCAGCTTGGCCACCACATAGGGCTGATACTTGCGGGTGTCTGGCTCGTCCCTCCTGACATGCCCACAGATTCCACCAGTATCATCTGCTGAGGCTGCGCTGTCTGTGTGAGGAACAGTGGGCTGCAAGGGGGAGACCCCCATTGCCGTGTTGGCTCTACTGGTGCTTTGTCTCTGAGTGAGGTTTGGGACGAGTATGCTGCCATCTTCTGAGGAGTGGTCTGTCAGGTCCCCCTTTTGAAGCATTGCGTTCCTTGCAGCATAAGATAGTTTGCCAGGACCATGGAAAACACCCCTTGTCCTATGTCTTGTTTCCTGATGCAGAGCAGCATGCACATTTTTTGCTTCTTTAGATCCACGTGTGCCTAACACAGAAAATATCTTAATAAATGGCAGTGAATAAAAGGTAAATCGACCTTTAGAAAGATGAGTGAACCTCCAGCCATGTGGGTCCTCATAGCTGTACCGTGGAAAGCCTCAGTATAACCGGCCCGGCCCTGTGACTTTGTGGGTTGCTTCCCAACAGACCATAGAAGTGGCAGCTCTTCCTTGCCACCACACTCGCTCATCCACTATGGCCCTTCCTTTGTACACACAGGAATTACTCCTTAGTTCCCTGACTTTGCAGCTCCCACCTTTCTGCTTCCCTCTCTAGATGAGCTTCCTAGTCTGACACTGGCCCCTCCTCCTGGTAGTCCTTGGGGTCATTGTCTTGGCACAGAGTCCCTGGTAGCTGAGGAGGTGGGAGGCAGGTACCATGATCCCCAGGTAAGAACTGTCCTGTGTCTGTCTGGTGCTGGAATCCTGGGGCGACCCCCACCCCCCAGCCGTGCTCTTCCCGGTCATGTTCAGCATCAAGCCCTGGGTCAGCTGCCGTCCATCCTCACCCGCTCCCCCATCTCATGGGTGGGAACCACGTCCAGCTGACACTCACTCACCCGGTGCCCAGCCCCGAGCCCGTGTAGCAGGTGCTCCCTGGTGTTTGGTGGGGGAAGGACTTCTGCACTAGCTGTGGGGGTCACACTTCAGGATCCTACTGACCCCAGACCAGTTTCTCTCACCCTGGCTTTCCTTCCTCTAGCCTCGGTCCTCCCGCTCTCCTCTCCTTACTGCATGGTGTGCCTTGGCCGCCAGCTGGAATTTCTTGGCCTTTCAGGGAACCCACCTGGCCCAACTGAGTCCCCCAGGGAACATGGTCTCTTTTCTGGAGCAGGGACAGGCACAAGCTGCCAGGGGGCACAGACATCCCCCAGAACCAAGCCTGACTCTCCTCCCCTCACCCTGAACGGATCCCAGGCTGCAAGCTCGGTTAGGCCCAAGGCGTCTGTGGAAATCAGTTCCCTGAAGTAAAATGTCCAAACTCGTGCCCTTTCTATGGACCTTAGGGAGCTGACTTCCTTCCCTTTGTCTGTAACTTTATGGTGATATCTTAAGGGGTTCCTTTGTTGAGCCCAGTAGGAAAAAATCCTTATTTTCAGAGGAAGGGAACAACCCATTTGGCTTATCTTGAGAAGGCAAGAGCAGCATGCCTGCAGATGCCCGTAGCCCGGGGCCGAGTCAGAGCTCCTACACCCACCTCCTCTGGGTGCCCAGAGCTGTCCTGCATGAGCCCACAGCCCGGCAGGGCCTTCGGGCAGGACAGAAAACCCTCTTGGCCCTGAGCTGCAGACAGTGAACCGAAGGACGGCAGCCAGCTCACTGCCCAGCCCAGCAAGTTGCCCACAGGGGCACCAAGCTCTGTCAGAAAGGAGGAGTCGAAGCGTGGTACAGAGAACTGAAAAAAGAGAGGATGTGGGGTGTCCAGCAGTGGGGGGGGGGCAGGACGTGGGGATCCCCATCTTCAGACCAGAAGCCACAAAAATTAAAAATGTAAAAGCTGGAATGACGTTCCTCTCTCTGGGAGGCCAGCAAAGTAATACACAAAGCGACAGTGAGGGTAGAGGGCAAGTACCACCAGGGTGAGCCGAGGGGGCCGGTGGGCACTGGCCCCAGGCACCCCTCCCTGAGGCCCTGGGCAAGTCACCTGGCCTCTCGAGGCCCAAGTTTCCTTCTCTGCATCGTGGTGAGCAGCCCCTTACACCTCTCCCTTTCTGCGGTGTAGGCCGGATCACCAGGTGAGAAACCGGTTCCCTGCTCGGCACCCCAGGCCCCATGCCAGGAGGTGGGACAGAGACAAGGAAGGACAGGGTGGTCATGCTTTTGACAAAGCCCCTGGCACATGGCATATTGGGCTGCATTTTCCAGGTGCTATGACTAGGAGTGAGAGACGGATGGCTTTTTGACCCTGGAAGAGTGAAGCAGGTCCTGGGGTCCCCTAATTGGGGTGAGGGGGTGAGATTGGCAGAGAACAAGCCCTGCTGGGCCCAGCTTTTCACACCTGGTAGACTCACGATGAGGAAGAAGCTTGACAGAGCACAGACTGTGAGGCGGGAGGCCCCTTCATCCCCCCGGCTCCCCCCAGGTAGCGCTGGAGTGTCCGGCAGCCTTATATCTCAGAGAGTGGTGATTGCAATCACCCGGAGCCTTTTGAACATGTCCCTGGAGGTCCCCTGCCCCAGACAGACTGGATCAGAGGCGGGTTCTTAGGTCTGGTAGCTCATTAGAATCATCTGAGGCTCTCTGGATCCCATCCCCAGGGGTTCTGATTTAATTGGTGGCCTGAAGTTTGGGATTTTTCGTGTTCCCTAGACGATTCCTCATGGGAACCATTGTTTCAGACCAGTGGTCCCAGGCCAGAGCTCCAGCCTCACTTAGGGCTGTGTTAAAATGCAGATTCTCAGGCCCTGTCTTGGATCTACTAAGAAACTAGGGGTGGGGCCCATCCACTCCAAGGGGCCAGTCAACTGCCTTCTGTGGTACCTGCTGTGCAGTAGGTTTGTGCCAAGCCCTTTACACCAGCCCAAGCTCATTTCCACAGATGCCGCTGGCCCCATTTCTGGAAGCTTGCTCCTTGTCACACAGGTTGGTAGGGAGGGGGCAGGCCTTGAGTCCTCTTCTTTCTGGCCCCAGAGCCTTTATCCCCTGGGTCCCACGGGGAGGGGCAGCTGCAGCCTTTCAGCAGATGGGGTTCTGGGTCTAGGCCCTGGCCATGCCGATGAGCAGCGCAGGCGTCACCCACCCCAACCAGCGAAGCCTGAGTCTGCATTTGAACCCCTTATCGCAGCGCACCAGTGGGTAAGGAAGTGTGAGAAGCCCAGACCTGGGTACTTTATGTTTTAGGGAGGTTGGCTAACATGGATCCCAGCCTAAGAGCTCGTGGTCAGGGGTATGATTATGCGGCTGTCCAGGCAAGAGGAAATGCGGTCTAGTGTAGGCAGAGGCCGTGGGGATTGGGGGAGGGGTGTTGAGATGCAGAAAGGGAAGAGAGAGTAGGACTTGGTGACAAATGTACTTGGGGGGTAGAAGAGGACAGGGAGAGGTATGGGAGGATCACTCTCTCTAGGAAGGGAGGGGGAAGACGAGAGAGGGGATCTGTGAGTGGGATCCCCCACCGGGCATCCCGGGGCGGTGCCTGGAGGCTCTCACAAATGGATCTGCCCCTTGTGGGAGGGGGCAAGGCTGAGAGAGCCGCAGGGGGCAGCGGAGCACATGGCTGGGTGGGTGAGGCTGAGGCAGGCTGGGAGGGGTGGACTGATTCGGCTCTGACTGGTCTCTCTTCCCAAGGCGGGAAGTGCCCAGTCACTGGCTCAGAGGTGACAGTTGAGGGTGTGCAGGGGTGGCTGCAGAACAACCCCAGGACGTTTTTCTTTGAGAACAAACCAACTAAAGTATCCTGTGGGGCTGAGGAGGTTTTTTTTTTTTCTTTTAAAATGTACTTCCTTTTTGGAGCCTGACTTTTGCCCTGGTTTGGATCTTTTGCCTCTGTAGATTGAAAAATTACAAACCCAGCTGGAGAGAGAAAAGCAGAGCAACCAAGATTTGGAGACCCTGAGCGAGGAGTTGATCAAAGAAAAAGAGCATCTCCAGAGTGACATGGAGAACCTGAAGGCTGACAGAGCCAGGCAGGTAGGCACTTCCAGAGTTGACATCTCTCCCGCCCCTCCCAAAACCCCTGCATGTAAGAGGAAGTTAAGGAGTATAGCAATTTCCTAGTTATTTATGAGAGTGCATGGGTTACTGCATAGCACGCTCAACCAAACCAGCGGTTCTCAGCTATTTGGATTGGGGAAGGTGGGGTTTGCCTACCAGGCGACACTTGGCAATGCCTGGAGACATTTTTGATTGTCATAAATTGGACAATCAAAGCCAGGGGGTGTCCTGCTGGCTTCTTGCAGGTAAAAGCCAGGGATGCTGCTAAACAGTGCAGAGGAAAGCTGCCACAGCCGAGAATGGTCTAGTCCCAAGTGTCCAGTGTGCTACTGGGAGGAACCCTAGTAAACCTACAGGGCTTTACCTGCTGCACACTAGAAGAATTCCCAGGGGTAGGCTGGCCAGTGTTGATGCAGTGGCTCAGTGATGCCATCAGGAACCCGCCTTCTCTCTTCTTGCTCTGCCAGCCCTGGCAGTGGCTCCTGCACGTCCCCAAAGTATGGGCAGAAAGAAGGTGGAGGGAAGTGGGGCAAAGAGAAGCCCTCCCTTCCCAGGTCCCTCAGCAGACACCTGATTGTCCAGGAAAGAGAGAAGAGAAGAGGGGTTGGGATACAGACAGGGTCCTTGCCCAGATGTAACTTACCGTCTTGAAAACTGAGAAGTAGCAAGCAAGATAGTTGCAGGCGTGTGCTATTGAGGAAACAGACATGGTGCCATGGTAGAGAAAGAGGTTAGGCATGGAGCAACTTCAGTTAGAGTTGTCCTCCAAGGGCTTGACTCTTATACTGAGCGCTGAAGGATGAGAAGGATTCAGTGATGCCAGAGGCTGGAGGGGGAGAAGTATCCCCAGTAGATGGAACAGCATGTGCAAAGTGACTGAAGTAGGAAAAGGCTGAGGAGCAGTGAGTAGGGGTGTAGCATGGAGTAGGCTGCGGGTGGTGGCAGGGGCTTGGGCCTGCGGGGTGCAAGGCCAAATCTTGCTGCATGCTGGAAGGTACCCAAGGAAATCATTGGAAGTTTTAATGTGGGGGAGAGATGTGATTTATGTTTTCAAATCATCCTGGCTGTTATAAATGTATTTTGACTTGACTTACATCTATGAAATTACCTTTCTGTCCTCTCACCTTGCGTCCATGTGCTTCTGGGAAAATGTTTGAGTACATGCTTTTGGGTACATGTTAGGGTGGTCTTTCAAGGCCTGCAGTTTCCAGTTTGAACCCAAATCGCTGACGTGTGTGTGTGTGTGCGTGTACGCACGTGTGTGTGGTGTGTGCAATAGCCAATGTTATCCCTGTTGTATTTTCCTGTAGATCAAGGATCTTGAGCAGGAAAAGGATCATCTCAACCAGGTGGTCTGGGCGCTGCGGGAGAGGTCGCAGGTGAGCAGCGAGGCCCGCGTGAGAGACGTCGAGAAGGAGAACAAAGCCCTGCACCAGACGGTGACGGAGACCAGCAGCAGGCTCAACAAGCTGGAATTCGAGAAGAAACAGCTTCACAGGGACTTTGAGCAGGCCAAGGAGAAGGGGGAGCGAGTAGAGGAGCTCGAGAAGGAGCTGCACCGGCTGGAGAAGGAGAACGAGAAGCTGGCCAAGAAGGCGACCTCCCTGAAAGCAGCCACCGAGAAGGCAGACGCCCTGGAACACGAGAGCAGGGGCCTGGAGCTGGAGAACCGGAAGCTGCGGAAGTCCCTGGACACCTTACAGAACATGTCGGTGCAGCTCGAGGGCCTGGAGCGGGACAACAGGAGGCTGGACGAGGAGAACCTGGAGCTGCGCAAGATGGTGGAGGCCATGCACTTCACCAGCGCCAAGATGGCACAGATAGAGAGGGAGAACCACGAGCTCGAGTGTGAGAAGGAGGAGTTGAAGAAAAACGTGGAGCTGCTGAAGGCCCTGAGCAAGAAGTCGGAGCGCCTGGAGCTCAGCTACCAGAATGTGAGTGAGGAGAACCTCCGGCTGCAGCAGGCACTGGAGAGTAGTGGCCAGAAGTCGCAGGCCCTTGAGAGAGAGCTCGGGGAGCTGGAGGCAGAAAACCAGGTGCTGCAGCGAGACCTGGAGGCCCTGCGGCTCTCCAACAAGCAGTTGGAGAGATTTGAGAAGGACAAGAAGGGCCTAGAGCAGGAGGTGGCCCAGCTGGAGAAGGACAAAAAGTTGCTGGAGAAGGAGGCCAAGCGGCTGTGGCAGCAGGTGGAGTTGAAGGATGCCGTCCTGGATGACAGCACCGCCAAGTTGTCTGCAGCAGAGAAGGAGAGCCGCGCGCTGGACAAGGAGCTGGCCCGCTGCAGGGACGCAGCCAGCAAGCTGAAAGAGTTGGAGAAGGAAAACAGGGACCTGACCAAGGAGGTCACCATGCACACAAGGACACTTACGACCCTGAGGGAGGTGAGAGGGTACAGGGATGAGTGTGTCTGGAGAGAGCATGGGGGAACCGCTGAGTGGGCATGGAGGTGTGGGCATGTCTGCAGAGAGCATGGCGTGGGATTCCAGAATGATAGTGGAACTTTGTGTGTCCTACTTAAAAATGTTCCTTATAAGCAGAATAATACCTAGAACCATAAAGAACCTAATAAAAATCACCAATTATGATATCAGTACATGAAGGTAACAATATTAATAGTTTGGGTTATTTTAATTCCATTGTTTTCCCTGTGCATACATAGATGCACAGACTTCATTATAGATACATAGCTGAGCTGTTCCATTTTTTGCACCCTTATTATGTCTTTCGTCATTACATTGAATAGGGTTCAAAGCCATAATTTTTCACTGCTGCAAGATATTTAATCATACAGATGCAATTGCAATTCGTTTAGGTTGTTTCTAGTTTTGTTCACTTTTTAAAATAATATTGAGCAGCCTCCTACACATACCTTCATGAATATAGCTGATTTTCTTAGGATATACTCTTAGAAGTGGAATTACAGGATCAAAGACTATGACCATTTTAAAGTCTCTCGATAGTTATGAAATTCTCCAGAAATACGTGTCCTCCTTTTCCCTGGTCTTTTTGGCCTGTGCCGTCCAGGCGTTGGTTTAGTGTATTAGGAAGAGTGAGTCTAGAGGAAACAGCTGCAGCGTCTGAGTGTTTAACGTGCTGCAGGTTAAGCATCGCCTGTGGAGGAGCTCAGTGTGGTTATGAGTAGCCTTCAGCACTAGGGGTCAAGTTTTCAGGCTTTGTTCAATCTGGAGGCCTCTTCTGGATCCTCTGTATTTGGTAGGGGGTTGAGGAAAGAGGGCATGAGAAGGACCTCACTTCCATCAACCAGAACTCGGTCATCCAGCCATACCTAAGTGCATTGGAAGCTGGGAAACATGCTGGCTGTGCGCCCAGGATGAAAAGGAAATAGACTTGGGTGATCACAGAGCAGTCTCCACATCCAAAGACAGATGAGTGGGCTATTGGGGAAAGAGACAAAATATGAATATTGTTCATAGCCCCTGTCAGTAGCTAGCATAGGTTAGATTATGCTGCAGTAACAAACATCCCCAGAATGTTCCTGGCTTACCCCATCATAGGTTTACTTCTCACTCCCAAGAGTCCAGGTGACTCTCTGAGAAGTCTGTCCTCTACTGTGAGACAGCACTCCAGCCTGCCTTGATCTCAGGACCCACTATCTCAGCACTGGGCCTTGGCAGGGAAAACTGTAGCTGGAGGGTCACATACCTTCTCTTCTGTGCTTCAGTCAGGAAATGACACTCTTCTCTTCCCCTGCTGCAGTTTATCCAGAGCTGGTCACATGGCTTTCCCTGGCCTTAGGGCAGATGGTATATTTTCAGCGGACAGACTCTTTGGTGGACACCACTATTTGCATCACTCTGCCAATTCGGAGCTAATGGTTTTGCAGGGTACACGAGCTTGCATGTGACTAGCTGTGATAGCAGGCAAAAATGGTATCTGGGCTGCTGCGCGTCGGTGTGGAAGTAAAGCGGGTTAGAGTGAGCGAACCCCCTCAACAAGATCCCACATTTGAAAATCAAACCAAGACCAGAATTTCAAATAAAACCTTTCCCTTCTTTGTACTTTTTTGCCTGTTCCAAATTCTCTACAGTTAGTATTTAGTTACTTGCTATTCCATGATAAAGACAAACATATTATCAGAGGTTAGCATAAATGGTCTGTCAAACACCCGTCTTAGAGAAGGAACATATTCCATCCATCTCTGACACAGTGCTGCTTGCTCTGCGCCTCTTCAGTGCCAGGAGGGCTGGAAAGTTTGTTCCTTCCCTTCCCTTTGGAGAGGCATTCTTATCAAAAACATCCTGCTAGCCCAGTTCTGTTGACATCCGAGGCAGCAGTGACTTTAGAAATCAGTTGCTCAGACTCAAGGCCTGCCTGCCAGCCCTCCCTGCTGGGCTTCTGCTGGGCTCAGGTCCCGAGCTTGTCATCTCACTGTCATCACAGGACCTGGTGCTGGAGAAACTGAAGAGCCAGCAGCTGACGAGTGAGCTGGACAAACTGAGCCAGGAACTGGAGAAGGTCGGCCTCAGCAAAGAGCTGCTACTACAGGACAGCGGCCACAGTGACACGTGAGGGCCTTTTCTCTCTCGACAGGGCCACAAAGTCCTGCTCCCCTCTGGTTAGACTGCAGGCAGGTATAGCTCACAGGCTGTCAGCCATGCCCGGAGTTCAAGAGCCCCGTCTACTCTTGCCACGTGGTTCCTGAGCCGGTGGCCTTTGTATTCTAGATCTTATTATACCTTGAGGTTTCCAGGGAGGATGAAGAGAGATTGTTTTGTCAGGCAAAAAGATATCTTATTATTATTATTTTTTAATTGACTATTGCAACTTTCCCTTGCCATTCTCTTTCTCAGTCTCATTTTTCAAAGGAGTCCAGTATCTTGACCTTTTGCTGGACTTGTCACTTAGAAGATCCATGAGTCGGCTAATGTAATACCCGTGTAGTGTGGTGGCTTAGCACTTGCCTAGCAGTGTCACCTTGGGCAGGTAGCTTAACCTTTCTGAGACTCAGTTTCCCCATTGGTAGAGTGGCTATAATAATGCTTCTCCAAGATGCTGACTGTAGAACTGCAGCAGTGGAGTCTGGAGGTGCCACAGTTATGTCTACTCAGGAAGCCCCAGAGACGGCATCGCATGAATGGTTCTGGGGCCCCTGTAACTCTCCTGGGCCGGATGCTGCAGGGTGCAGGAAGGGAATTTGGCAGGTGAGAGATTGGCAGAGGCATAAATGATACTATCATATCCTTATTTTTCCAGAAAATACAAGATTTTGGAGGGTAGAAATGAATCAGCCTTAAAAACAACACTAGCCATGAAAGAAGAAAAGATTGCATTCTTAGAAGCCCAGATGGAAGAGAAAGTGAGCCTCACTCACCACTTGCAGAACGAGCTCCAAACGGTAAGAGCCGGCCGCCTCTAGAGCAGACCACGCGGTCTCTGCCTCACCTTTCATGGCTGCTCACCTGGGAAGCAAAGATGGCACCCCGTTTAGATGAGCCTCAGGGCTCCCGAGAATGATGCGCCTCGGGGCTGGGCAGGACCTCAGAGTGTGAACCGGAGGCCACCGAGCGAGATCCAGAACATTCTCTAATGAGGGCCCCATGAGAAGCTGTGGACACTGGGCACTGACTGGCAGCCTGCCGAGATCCGTCGGGTGCCCTCGGGTGGGACCGGCACAAGTGCACGGGGGCGTGTGTGGCCGTGCCCAGCTCTGCCCCCAGCCCGCCTTTCCTATCATTTGGCAAACCTCTTGGCTGTGTGGTTTAATAAAGAATCTAGGACTGGTATGGGCTTTCAAAGATCACCTGGCCCACACAACTCCCAGCCTCACCTCCATGTTAGGAAACAGACAGCTGAGGCTCAAAGAAGCGAGAAGACTTGGCTACAGGCCTATGGCTAAAGTAGGACCCAAAGCAGGGCGGGGCAGAGGTGCCAGACCCTGACTCCAAGAGACTTTCTGCTGTCTCTGGAAAGGAAGGGAGAAACATGGGAACAGAGCAAAAGGAGGGAGTCTGGTTTGTCAGGTGCCAGTAATAGGTGAAGAGCTGGGGCACCGAGATGGGTTTGACATGGGGTTACCCTCTGGCCACTTGACCCCTGGCCCTGCACCAGGCTTTTCCCACCTGAAATCTGCTTTCTTGTTCTTCCTGGCAGTTGAAGAAGGAGTGTGAGATTCTCAGGCTGAACCAGGAAGAGGGGAAGCACTTGCAAAACTCTTTCAAACACTCTATGGGGAAGTTGGTCACCAGTCAGCAGGGGCAGGAGACCTGGGGGCCCGGCCACAAGGATGCCACAATGGAGCTGCTGCGAGTGAAGGACAGGGCCATCGAGCTGGAGCGGAACGTGAGTGGGCTGCGCGGCCTCAGCAGTCAGAGAGGGCCACCCTCCTTTAACAGTCCCGCTGGTAGATGTTGTGACTGCAGAGGACGCAAGGTGTCAAACCTGTTGAGATGTAGTTGGATGCTTCTTGAATTATCCCGCAAGCCCTTATGGACTCCTTTTTATTTGAGGTGCCTTCGTTGTTTCTAACACAAAAGGGGCAGATTCATATTTCTCCGCAGCAGATTGCCGTCTCCCTGCCCATCGGGATAGGCCTGTAGCTTCTGCACCCCACTCTACTTCTGTAATGCTCTGGGTTTGTCTGTTCCGGGGTTGGCAGACTTTGGGCTGCTGCTTGTTTCAGTGAAATAAAGATCAGTGGAAAGGGCCATGCCCTTTGCTTACATTTTTGCCTGGTGGCTTTCCTACTGTTGTAGAAGTTCAGAGGCCATATGGCTTACTGGCCATATTTACTAGCTGGCCCTGTACAGGAAAGGTTTGCCAGCCCATTGCTGCACCACTATTTTATTTGATTTTCCTTATGAAATAGAGATAATTCTCATTCTTTGACAGATGAGAAAACTGAGACAGTTTAAGGGACTTGACCCAAATTCCCCTGGTTATAAGGGGTGACACGGGATTGCAGCCCCTTGCCCAGGCCTTTAGCCCCATTGCTGGCACATTTCATGTGGTCTTTATTGGTCTCCTGTCACGTGAAAGACTTTATTCCACCAGCTCTTCTTCCCGAGTAGGATGAGGCTGCAACTGAGGCTCTGGCTCTGCTGGGAGAGATGCAGGCTCGTAAAGAAGGGGAGAGAGGGCTCCTGCACACAAAGATGTGCTATCTCCGGGTGCTCAACAGAAAGTAAAAGCATAAAGGAGCAAAGTAAAGCAGAAACTTTAACTCCAGCTTTGCCACTGCCTCCCATTCATACACTCAAGGCCAATGTGGAATCCCCATTAGTTTTTATTTTCTGTCTCAAAGTCACATAAAAAATGTTTACCTTTTTAAAAAAATTCTCTCTATTGTCCTTTTTAAAGAGGAAATAGTTTTACGTCCCTCGTCCAGTGTACCCTGGCTTTGGCCAAAGCGTTGACTCGGGGGGGTTCATTCCAACCCAGGTACCTGTGGCCACTTCGCATTGACCCAGCCACTATCTGACTTGCCTCGTTCTTCTCCATCCCCTAGAATGCAGCCCTGCAGACCGAGAAGCAGCTGCTCAAGGAACAGCTGCAGCACCTGGAGACCCAGAACGTGGCGTTCAGCAGCCAGATCCTGACGCTTCAGAAGCAGAGCGCCTTCCTGCAGGAGCACAACACCTCGCTCCAGACCCAGGCGGCCAAGCTCCAGGTGAGGGCCTGGCCCCGTGGGGATGCTCAGCTGCACCTTTCCCATGCTTGGGCACTGTGACTCCTCGTGGAGAAGCCCAAGAAAGCAAAGGAGGAGTGTTTTCGTTCCCTGGGCTGCTGAAGCAAATACCACAAAATGGGTCGGGTTCAGCCATGGGGATGTATTTGCTCATGGTTTTGAGGTCCGGAAAACGTCCAAATCCAGGCATCATCAAGGCGTATGGGAACGTTTTAACTTCCTTCTCGTCTAGACGCCTTTTATTTCTTTTTCTCACTTCTTGCATTGGCAAGATATTGAATATAAGAGGTAAAAGGAACGTTGTTACCTCGCCACTGAAGTTAGGGGGAAAGCATTCAAATATGTTTCACCATTAAGTTTAATGTTTGCCATAGGTTTTTCATAGATGCCCTTTATCCAATTGAGGAAGTTCTCATCTATAGGCTGTTCATTAAATTTTCATCAGAAATGGATATGGGATTTTGTCAAATGTGTTTGCCTCTGTCTTTTGAGATGATTGTATGGTTTTTCTTTTTTAGTTCAATTCATCAAATTACATTGATATGTTGAGTTTGTTAAACCAATCTGGCATCCCCAGGAGATGGGCATTTTATCCTTTTACTATATTGCCAGATTCGATTTGATAAATTTTATTAAGCTTTCTTTTTGCTTCTGTGCTCATAGACAATGTTGGCTTGTAATACGGGTTTTTTTGTTTGTTTTCCTTGTCATGTCATCCACTTTTGATTTCGGGGCAATTCTGGCCTTGTAGAATGTCAGGAAGTGTTCTCTCACCTTTGGTTTTCTGAAAACGTCTGTGTAGGATTGGGTATGTGGCTCCCTTAAGTAGTTGATAAAATTCACCAGCGCTACCTTCTGGACCTGGAGTTGGTGTGTTTGTGCGCACACATACATGAAGGTTTTTAACCAAAAATAGATTTTTTTAATAGACTTAGGTTTACTTGGGTTAGTTATTTCTTGTATGAGCTTGGGTAGTTTGTGTCTTTCAAAGAATTTGTCCATTTTATCTAAGTTGTTGAGTCAGTTGGCATAGAGTTGTGCATATTTCCTTAGAATCCTTTTAGTACCTGTAGAATCTAACAGTGTTACTATTCTCATTGATAAGTTTGTGTTTTCTCTTTTTCCTGATCAGTCTGACTACAGGTTTATCAGTTTTATTGATCTCTCAAAGAACCAATTGTTTGCATTGATTTTTCTCTATTATTCTGCTTTATTTTATTTTACTTATTTCAGCTTTGATCTGTATTAATTCCTAGCTTCTGCTTATTTGGGGTTTATTTGCTATTTTTCTAGTTTCTTAAGGTGGAAACCGAGGCCACTGATTTGAGAGCTTGCTTCTTTTTTGATGTAAGCATGTAGGTGCTATTACTTTTTCTTTCAGTGCTGTTTTAAGAGCGTGCTACAAATTTTAATGTTAGTTTTAATTTTCATTCAGTTTTAAAATACTTTCTGATTTCCTGTTTGATTTCGTCTTTGACTCCTGGGTTCTTTAGAAGTGTGTCATTTGATTTCCAAATACTTGGGCATTTCTAGAACTCTTTCTGTTATTAATTTATGATCCCATAATGGTCAGAGAACATACTTTGTATGACTTGAATTCTCTAAATGTTGTTGAGACTTCTCGTATGGCCCAGAATTTATCTATCTTGTTAACAGGTTCGTTTGTACTTGCTGGGTGGAGTGTTTGATAGACATCAGTTGGGTTGTGTTTCTTCAATAGTGTTGTTCGCGTCCTCTATATCCTTACTGATTTTCTGGCCACTTGCAAAATGGTCAAAGAAGGTTCCTAAGGAGGTTATCCAGAGAAAAGGTAATTTGCCCATGTCTGTGGAGAGAAGCTCAGGTTTAAAGAACGAATTTGATGGCATATGCCATTTCGTCGGCTTCCCAGAGCAGTTCCTTATGTTGTGGTTGAACTGCCCTGAAGGTCCCATCGTCTAGCCGTCTGACTCAAGTACTGCCTGTGCTCCTTGGCCCTGCTCATCGCACGTGGGGACCCTGTGCACGCTGGGCCCCCGGGGGCCTGCAGACGGTGAGGCCATCCCATTGCCTCCCCGTTCCCCTACAGGTGGAGAATTCCACACTGAGCTCCCAGAGCTCCTCGCTCACCGCCCAGTACACGCTGCTCCAGAACCAGCAGATGGCCAAGGAGAATGAGAACGAGAACCTGCAGAAGCAGCAGGAGCAGCTGACGGCAGCCTATGAAGCCCTGCTCCAGGACCACGAGCACCTGGGAGCCCTGCACGAGCGTCAGTCCGCCGAGTACGAGGCCCTCATCCGCCAGCACAGCTGCTTGAAAACGCTGCATCGGAACCTGGAGCTGGAGCACAAGGAGCTTGGGGAGAGGTGTGTGACATGGCTGACGCCGTGGGCGAGCAGGCGGGGTTTGTCTCTGGGCTTCTCCAGAGGACTTATGTTTCCGGTGGGTATGTGTTCCACCTCCCGCCCCTTCCCCGTGCATTTCCTCTTGGCCCACCGCCTCACATTGTCCTGGGGACCTGAACTTGCACAAAGGGAAGTAAACACAACGTCACCTTCAGCAGTTTGCAGGTTGTACAGCTGGAGACTGAATGGCAGGAGGGGACTGGGGAGCACAGGGCACCATGGCTAATCCCAGCCCCTAACATCCCTGCATATTCTTTCCTTCTCTCTTCCTTTCCTCTCCAAACCAAGGAGGAGGAAGAAATTCACCATGGCTACCAACTCGTAGTGGTGTGCCTTGCTCTAGCTTCCAGGCCTCCTCTTTCATGTCAGAGTCTGGGTTTCTTTCTTTTTTTAACCTTTAATTCTGGAAACTTTTTCATTTATGGAAAGAAAACCTGATAATATAGTGAAACCCCCATGTACCCAACTCCCAACAGTTGTCCAGTGCTGCCATTCATATTTCATCCATAGCCCTATCTACTCTCCACCTCCATGCTCCATTATGGTTTTTTTTTTAGGTAAAATTTGCATGCATTGAAATGTACATATCTTAACTGGACACTCTTAGCAAATCAGTCCTGGGTATCCAACATTGCCTGAGCTGCCCTGTGCACCGGGCACCTGGACAGGTGTGGTAGGATCCAGACAAGGGGTAAGGTAGGAGGCTGCTCTCCAGAGTCTGTCTGATGGGGAGATGTGCTGTATACATGAGTCCAATAGCAAAAACAGAGCGGTAAGTCTGACTTGCAGTTCTCAGACACCTACAGTAGAGTGTGAGGGGACGATTTTCTGTAACCTGTGCTTGTGTAATGTTTCTGCTGACCATATTTCTTTTAACTCAGTCTCAACAGTACAGCTCGGTGGACATTGTTTCTTTAAAGTATTTCCGTATTAGGGACCTGTTTCGGTTTGCTAAAGCTGGCCAAAGGCAATATACCAGAAATGGATTGGCTTTTACAATGGGGGCTTATTAGTTTACAAATTTATAGTCCTAAGGCCTTGAAAATGTCCAGATTAAGACATCAAGAGGAAGATACTATCTCTGAGGAAAGGCTGCTGGCATCTAGGGTTCTTTTATCATATGGGAAGGCACATGGCGAGCATCTGCTGGTTCTAGGTTCCATTGCTTTCAGCTTCTGATTCCAGTGACTTTCTCTCTCTCGGTGTTTCTGTGGGCGCTGTCTTAGCATCTCTGGGGTGTTTCTCTCTCTCCAAGCTCTCTTCAAATGTCTCTGCCTTTTATCTTCTCATAAAGGACACCAGTAAACAACATAATCAAAAGGTCCTACCCACAATAGATCTGCACCCACAAAAATGGATTAAAAGAGCATGACCTTTTGTGGGGGTACGTAATAGCTCCCAGCTCCCACAGGACCCATGAGGGTAGTGGAGTCAGAAAAGCTTTGTGTGGGTATCTGATGATGCTTGTGGGTATGGGGGTGATGGCATTCATGTGTTCACCCGCCACGTACTTCCATTTTTCCTCTATGTGGAATCCCCTCCCCCTTATCCATCCAGCTCTCCATTCCCCGGGGGCTGCCAGGATACCTGCTCCTGTAGGACTGTCTCTTCCTACCAGCCCAAATCAAGTTCTTCTACCTTTTGGCCTTTTCATCTCTCCCTCCTCATCAACCCTTCCTGTGTGATTGCTCAGCATTTATCGGACATGTGCTTGACACGTGGTGCTGTCTCGGCATGGGCTGGGGGAGGCGCGTCCTTAATGAGCTGCCAGACTGATGAAGTAGAGCAAGAGGTGGCCATGCGGCTTGGGTCCTGCTGGTTCCTCCGCTTGCCAGACATTTCCATCAGGGCCCAAGGGGGCAGGTTTCCTGCAGGTGTACTGAGGACAGACACTGAAGGAAGAGTCCAATGTCCTTTTCCCTACAGCGCCTTGCTCACTGCACCATATAGTACTTGTTGAATGTTTCCTGCTGTTGGACAGTTGATCAGAGGCCCCTTGGGTCTTTCTGCAGCCACCATCCAGGTTTGGGAGGCCCCTGGAGCCCAGAGATGTTGACGCTGCAGTTGGTCCAGCTCACTTGCTCATTCCTCTGACGATGGTACTGAGTACCATGCCCTGAACTGGGCATCCGCAGTGAGCCGCTCTCACAAAGTTTCTGCCCTGCCCGTGATTACAGGTGGTTAGACGCCTTAGCAGTGCTTTTCCAAGGCCTTGCAACAGGAGAGCAGGAGTTAGGGACACCTGGTGGTCAGCCTGTGACCCTTGTCAAGCCTGGATTTTTTCCATAATTACAAGCCTGGATGAGGTCTTTGCTGTAAATGCTGGTGGGCCCCTCCCCTGGCTTTCCGTGGCCCCGTGGTGAAAAGCCACACCAGCATTTGTTTTCACACAGCTGCCTCATCCTGTTCCCAGGTTTCATTCCCTGCAGACCTTTGTTCTGGTCCGTGGTCCAAGTACAGGTGAATGGAGGGCTCATGGGGCCTGGCGGGCGAGGGGTGGGGGTGTCGTGGATGTCGGAAGACCAAGGCTGGGCACCCCTGAACTCTGGGTGATCCTGGTCAGACTGAGTGTGTAAAACCTGGGGAAAGGGGACTGCAGGAGGAGGAGCAGAAGTTGCTCCGCTGTCCCTGTCATGCATCTTCTGTGCATCTTCTCTGCGCCCCGTGGATTGGAAAGGGGTCCTGGGTGTGGGGACCACGGCAGGGTGAGTGCTGGGGTTCTCCGCCAGCGGCATGGGAGTTGCACCTTGGGTTTGCGGGGCCCTGTCCTCTTGCTCTGCTGCCCTCCAGAGGGCCCCGGTGGCATTGGTCCTGGAGAAGAAAAAAAGAAAAAAAAAAAAAAGCGCAGCCAGGCCCGTGGATAAGCACAGCACCTGTGGGGGTCAGCCGCCGGCTTCTGGCAGCTGCTGGGGGGCGATGAGTCAAGCCTCTGTCGCCCCCACCTCCAGGAAGGCCAAACGAAGAAGAAGCAGGACGTGGGCTTTGGAGGGCGGGAGCAGAGGGCCTCAGGAATTCGGCTCTTCGTTTTGTAATTTCTTCTACATCTGTGTGTGCTCAGAGAACCCCCTAGCGGCCTATTTATAACTCTCGAAAGGAGTAGGGTGGGGAGTCCAGGAAATGTGGTCATCGTGTTCTCAGGTCGCTGAGGGCGGAGGAAGGCTTGCTGGGACAGGGGATTGAAGGGACCCTGGGGGTATCTCAGGTTGGAGGAAAAGGATTCTGGGCTCCGGGGCTGGAGGAGACCCGGGACCCCCTCCTCACTCCTGCAGCCTCTCTTCCTGCCTGCCCCCTGCCCCGTCCCTCTCTAGAGGCTCTGTCTGAGACGTCACCTGGAGAATCCCATTTTCTGCCAAGTCGTATAAATCCCCTGGGATGTGAATTACCTGTAGAAAAAAGAAGGCCTCAGACAAGCGCCCACCGGGTGCGTTTCCCTCCTACAGGCACGGCGACATGCTGAAGCACAAGGCAGAGCTGGACGAGCTGGAGAAGGTCCTGAGGACCGAGCGGGAGGCTCTCCAGCAAGAGCAGAGGACGACTGCGATCACCACGGCCGAGAACCACAGGCTGCGGGGGGAGCTGGACAGGTAAACGCCGGGCTCAGGCCCCAGCCCGCGTGCCCCCACCTCCAACCCCCAGAATTCCACGCAGACTCGTCACACCTGCCGCCGTTAGTAGCCGACGTTACCAGCTGGATGGATCCTAAGTAACTGGTGACTCCAGCTGGTTGCTGGATGTAAGGATTCAAGCCAGACCTGGGGACAGTCCGTTCGCTGCCTGCGGTGCAGGGGGTCTCCCCTCCCACCCTTGTGATTACGGTGATTAGGTGCATGAATCCTCTGAGGCACCACGCCGTGATCTCGTGAAGGAGGTTCTCACTGTCCCCCACCTTTTTTTTTTTTTTT